>SSNQ01033991.1:39297-90519 GCA_006942095.1 Nothobranchius kuhntae
CCCCCCCCCCCCCCCCCCTTTAAAATTGTGAAATACAAATGAAGTATTTTGACAAATAAATAATTGGAAATCATACAATTATGATAAATCACAAGGTTCATCTAGGGTCAGGGGTGGATCTAAAAGGGGTCAAGAATACCCTCCCAACACACGGCATAATGCCGAGAGCACAATGTGCGTTTTTCGGCCGTTGCACAAGACTGCCCATGTCACAATGTGAGAACTCCATAAAGGTGGCACACTCAAGCCCTACAGTGCAAGATTTCAGTGAGCCAAACTGTGTTGACGTTTCGCTCCAGGACACATGCGTCATAAGCGCAACCCTCAAAAAGCACATATTCAATTCAGTTCAATTCACATTCAATTCAAAAATACTTTATTAATCCCAGAGGGAAATTGATTGCTGTAGTAGCTCATAATAATAATAATAATAATAATCAAGTCATCAAAGAGTTGTTGTATATTACAATGGCTGTTGGCAGGAAGGATCTCCAGTAGCGGTCAGTGTTGCAGCCAAACTGAAGAAGCCTCTGACTGAAGACGCTCTTCCGTTGTCGGACAGTCTTGTGAAGAGAATGCTCAGGGTTGTCCATCATTTTCTTGATTCTCTGGAGAATCCTTCTCTGCATTATCTCCTCCAGTGGCAGTGGTTCCACAGTCGTCCCCAGAACAGAACCAGTCTTTGTTATTAGGCTGTTGAGCCTTTTCAGGTCCCTGCTTCTGATGCTGACCAGCACCTGATTTATCATTGCCCATTATGATCGATGGAAGAGATGGTTTCAATTTCCCCTTTCTCTGTCTCCGTTTTGCTCCCACTCTGCACCCACACTTCTAGCGTTTTAGCTCATTTGGGATTTGTGGCTTCAGTTGAGGTATTATTTCAACTTTTCCAATGTTAATCAGCTGCTCCCGGTTGTAAATCAGCTTGTTACCATGGTTACGCATTATAACAAATGCTCAAAAAGTGAAAAAAGTGAAAAAATTGCAGTAAAAATGCTCTAAGCTTCACAGCACCAGAAACAGAAAAGTAAAATGTCAAAAAAATACAGTTTTTCTTGAGAAACTAAAAGAAAAAATGTCCAAAAAAGACTAAACTTACATATAGTCAACAGAGCTACTCCAACATGCAGCCACCCAGAGCAGCGCAGTTCCGGAATCACTAAAAGCAGACAGCTAACCAAAGCAACAAAGCTAAAAGGAGAAAAAAGTGCCACTGTTAACCCGTTGTTTTAGAGTTGACTCATGACCAGTACTGAGTAACAGCGTTTAAAGAGCAAGTCACCCCCAAATAAACTTTTTTTTGCTGATAAACTAAACGAGTGTCTAATCGTGCTGCAGACATGTGTCGTCAATAATTTGGCACTTCAGTGCATCTTAGTTAAAATTTAAATATTCTGCCTAAAGCTGGCAGTGTTGTGCCGTTGTCAGGTAAAAACTCTGCACTGTATTTTAATTTAAATCTGCCACCGCTATGGGCTAAGAAGTATGCTATGATGTAAACTGGTACATTATGATGTCACAATGCTGTCGTGAGCCTGAGTGTGTGTGCATTTGTTAGCGGCTCCGCCCTCTCGGTCTGCCAGGGAACAGCATATGTTGCATTTTTCAAACATGAAGTGGGAGTGGAGTTAGACTCTGGTAGGGGTTGGCTTGCTCTTTAAGTATGACAGCGTTACTAACGGTATTTATAAATAACGGCGCTAAATAAATAAAGCTTTGAATTTCAATTGAACTGAATTTATGTATAATGGTGTTACTAATGACATTATTTTTTATGTAACATGTAAAGTGGCACGTTAATGTGGTTGAATGAAGCACAGTGCAATAAATAAAAAGGGTAAATTTTCACCATCGAATTGACACAATAACCTTTCATACACGCCAGAGCTGCAAAATCAAGGTTACACCATCTGGAGGACTCAGACACACAAATCAACCTTTTGCTCACTCATTGTTCTTCAACGCAGACATAAATAAACTGTCAAGGTCTCCCGCAAAAGCCCTTCTCTCTCTGCCCAGACTGCTGGATTCCTCACTCAGAATGAAAGCGAATCCACACGAATCCTTCAAGACGTTACAACTTATAAGTTAAATAATCATATGATGAATGAACAGGATGTTTAAATGAAATGTTTGAATAGCCTGTGTCAATGAATTTGAAATGAAAATTGTTCTTACAATGACCCATTTATATCACAAATCACTATGTGTTTGATTTAACAAGTTAATCATTTTTTACTCTCATACACATTACAATAAGATACATATTGAGGTTAAAAACATTTTTTGTATCTGAAGGAAGGCATGGCTTTCTGAGGAATGTTTTGGTAAAGCCTTCCAGACATGGCACATTTTGATTTGCCAGAATACGCCAGAAATCATAACAAAGTAGTTTAATAAAACAAGAATTACTTCCCGACTAATTCAGTTTCGAGCGGAGTTCCGAACCGGTCAATTCGGAACAAGCATCCTTGAGACATTTCTTTTGACATACAGTTAAAAACCTGTTTGCACGCTGCAAGCGGATACAGCCAGACGGCTCCCTAAGAGCCACATCCACTTTGGACGCAAACAAGCATTCCAGCTACTGTCGGGACCTGGAGACATCTCAAGACTGGACGGGTCATATCAGAGTTTAATCTACAAAATCCCGGTGCCGTGAGGTCCACCCGACTTCTGACAGTCCGGATCTGCTGGGGGTCTCCACCAGGGTTTGTAGACAGATTGTGCCTGATGCTGTTTTATTTATAATCAACTCTCTAGATTTTAGCAGACAACAAATTCTTTTACACCCAGATTTCACAAATTCTTTCAGATACAAATATTCTGATAATCATCTAACTGACATCACACCACCTCACACATCACATTCCATCACCGCATATCCACTCCATCACATTTCATTATTCATACCTTGTATAATCATTAGTTTAAAAAAGAATAAAATTCCTTTTTAACGATATACTTGACTCTGTCTGAATTAATACAAAGTGTGTTTATGGTCCCTGTACAAGTAAAAGTGACTATAATCTTCTGAATAAACATTCAAAGATCGATCAGATTGATATTTCATATTTATATGGAATCATCACATCTTATTGGTCATAATTAATTTGCTGTTGTCACGCTATAAAGAGTGACCGCTACAACAGTGTTTGTCAGGCTTTGACAGCCACACCAGTGATGTGTTGATCGCGCATGAAACGGCTCTTGAGCCGACCGAAGCCAGAGTGAGTGACACCATCAGTACTCGTGCACGCCATCCCACTCAAGTAGATGTTACAAACGGTAAAAATGAACACAGAGCACCAAACACATTAGTGTTTGTTTGCAAATCGGAGATGAGTTAATCTCTCACTTTTTCACACCTGCTGTCATTTGCACAGCTTTCCTCTGTCCCTCTGCAACAAAATACTATTAAACTCATTCTTATTGGCTGAATATATGAAATTTCTACAACAGCAAAGAGATCTTTTGTGTTTTATTTATAATCTGCATTTTAAAAATAAGTTAAAGCTGAAATTCAGAGAGGCAAAGTGTTGCTGCTGCAGCATCCCAAAGTTGTATTTTAATTGGTCGACTGCAGACTGGAGTCGTAGGATTTGAAGCAGTTCTTCACTCTCACATTCCTCGTTTTTAACAAAATTCTGTTCATGAAGAGGGATTTGTCTATAAGATGGTAAAAAATTGTACAGTGTGGTCCAGACATTAAATACACCTTAAAGGGATATTCCACCCCAAAGTATACTTGTGGCTGTTGCCATTTTGGTAACACTTTACAATAAGGTACGCAAAATTGTGCTTCATTACTAGGGAACGAATTAGGGGTGTAATGTGACAAAGGTTCTCTGATGTGTGGCAAAGGTCACATTTGCCCAGCTGGGTCGAGCTGGGTCAAACAGTACTTTTTAATCCACAGATTAACCCAAGGAGCCACGATGTCTGCTCAAGATCATGACACCAGTATCTGCTGGTCCGTCCTAGAAGGACACTGCAAGTCACGATGATAATAATTAGATCATAATTAATTAATTCATTGATTTTATTACTGATTAATATAATCATCATAACATGATCACTTGGTTCAATATAAAGGTATTTTAATTACATGAAATGGATTATTATGCTTTGGGTATAATAATAATTATTATTATAATGATTAAAGATGTGTTCAGCAAACAAGGTCAAGTTCACCCTAATCAGCTAACACAGAGTTCAGATGAACAATAACTGCATCACATGTTTTTGACGCATGATCAAGCTTTCTTCCGGAGAAAGTGGGAGCGGTTCTGAGAGCTTTTGGTAAAACTAACCATTACAGATTCAAGTTCAGTTCTGAAACAAAACATCATCCTGAGGACCCAGGGACGGCCGCCCTGACCCTCTGCCTGCTGTTCTAGTCACGCCGACCAGAATAGCCAAAGAATAAACAAAACTGTCACCAGCTAACGAAGACTCTACCAGAGTCATTGATTTCTGAAGTTAACTTAAGACGAGAACGTTCATCTGCCAAACGCTTGATCAACCGTGTACCCAGGACAACTCTGGACCAGACGATCGGACACTTGCGTCTCCTCTACCAGCCGGAGTGTCATCTTGGATGAACCACCATCCTCCTGATCTCCGGATCCACAAGAGGGTCCTGTTTGGGTGAGGTAGCACACGAGGATGCGTTTGATGCTGTTTCTCTCAAAATAACTCAGTTATCCGCAAAACATCACTTCCATCCAGAACGCTTTTCATTCTCCCTGAAAGAAACCTTCTGAGAACTTCATTCATGCACCCAAAACTCACCGTTCTCATTTTAGTTCCATCCAGTCACAGGTTTGCTTTTAAACAAGTTTAATATCAAAACTGTTGAGAATTGTCATTAAAATTGCCATCCATGAATTGTCATTTTAGAATTGTCATTTCAAATTTTTCAGTTTAAAATTGTTAGTAATAAAATTTCTTCATTTTTAAACTTGCCTCATTATTGAAACGAAACACAGAAAAGGCATACGTTTCTGGTTATTTGAAAGCAAAGATCCAAGCTTCTGATTTAAAATAACTTTTGCTATTAAATTTAATTATCTAGATTAAACATTAATCTTTGGATTAAAATTAGATCAAGCAGGTTGATATATGAACTTAGATCGATATATAGGTATCCGGGATATTTATATATATACGATATAAGCTTCATAGGTTATTCTGATAACAACATAGCAACAGAGGTGATTTCAGTGTGTAGATTAACTCTACAGGGGGTAATGAGTAATGAAGCAGGAAATAATAGGTAGTTAACCAGTAGTTACTGGTGAAAACGCTCATCAGTCTTGTACTTACTGGTAAACACCCAGCAGTCTTGTTCACAGACTAATAGGTAGTTTTCTATTCTATCTTTGTTACTAGGGAACAAAGCAGGGAAGAATAGGTAGTTTTAGAGTGTTTTTACATGCTGCTTTCAAAGTTTATAAATGTAAAAGTTTATTTTTGTGTACTGTTTTGATTATTTAAAAAAGTACCCTAAACATTGAACATTTTGTTAGTGATTGATTTAAGCCAGGTAACGCTATAACCTGCAGGATTTTGGTCACCCATCTCTGGAATATTACCACACATAAGATGAAAGAAAATTATGTGTGAATAAGCTCATTGTATTTATGGTAAATGGCCATGTAACAACATATAAGTAATGGTTAAGAATTGAGTTAGTACAGATTCGTTCCTCAGTAGGTACTTGGGAGGAGGCTTCACTTTAAGGTAAACAAAAGCAGTAGGTAAGGGTTAAGTACATAATAATTAAGACCAAAGGTGACAGATCATTTGCTGCTGTGGCCCCCAGACTTTGGAACTCTCTCCCCCCTGAGCCTGAGATCAGTGGACTCAGTGGACTCCTTTAAAAGCAGCTGAAGACTCACCTGTTCAAGCTGGCTTTTGCATGACCTTCATCATCACCCTCTCCTTATTCTGCTCTCCCCACCTATTCCACCTTCCTCAGGATCCACTGATTTCCCAACTTCCTATTCACTCTCTCTCTTTCTTAACATTTTTTAAATCACAATTGTCTATTTTTTGCTAATTTTAAATATGTTTTGAACCATTTTCTAAATTATTTTTTATATTTTTACATTTTTTGTTTTTGTGAAGCACCTCGTGATTTTTATCTTGAGAGGCGCTATAGAAATGATATTTTCTTCTTCTTTCTTCTACAGATTAGTTCCTGAATAGGTACTTGGGAGGAGGCTTCACTTTCCATCATCTCGAGATGGACGGATGCTGGCGATGTACGACGAAGTGACAGACGAGTGGAATCAAGATGAAACAGTGATGTTAAATCACTGTGATGTTGCAAATTATCTGCATCCTTCATTAAGTTTATAAAAGAGAGTCCACAGGCACTACATTATTTGAGATTCATTCCTTATTGCTTTAATAAATAACTACCTATTAGACCCTGAAAAAAGACTGATGAGTGTTTTCACCAGTAACTACTAGTTAACTACCTATTCTTCCCTGCTTCATTACTCATTACTCCCTAAGTCGTTCCCTAGTAATGAAGCACAATTTTGCATACCTTATTGTAAAGTGTTCCCGCCAAGTGAGAAAAATCTATTTGTAACCAGCCTAGTCATTCTCTTGACAGCACTCCTAACTTTAGCTTAGCATAAAACAAAGTAAGGGAATGGTAACAACTAGCCTTGTGAGTGGAAGGAGTCATTAGAGTAGTGTAGCAGTTAGTAGAGTGGGTTTACTTCCTGTTACCCAGGGGTACTTAGCGGCATATTCAGGAGGGGCAGTTTGAGTGAACCACGAGTGAAAGGGGAGTGTCTGCTCATGGCCTGACTGTGACTGCAGCTAATAATGGTTCATCTACTGTTCAATACTGCTGCCTGAAAAGCACTTATTTGCTACCCTTGTGTCAGAAGTGGGATGTAAAATGACTTCAGTGAAGGAAATGTAGCCGTTTCTGGCTGATCTAGAAATGGGTGAAGATTGTGCCGTGAACATCAAACAGCCCAGATGAGGATGGCACGATGGCAAGCAGCCTTTGCTGAAGAGCAGCACGGGAGGGAGGATTTGTCTCTTCTGAAGCAGGTGGATGAGTGACAGCCCTGCCTAAGCTCCCCCGATACAATGGAGAGACTGCGCTCGATGGCTACCTCATCCAAGTCTTGGCCGCTGAACTGTGCAACCGGTCTGTTGGAGACAGCATTGCAGGTTTCCCTGAGCCTGGAAGGTGGTGCGCTCCAGATATTGTCTGACCTGCAGCCACGTGAATGTCTCAATTGGCCACTGGTCTAGGAGGCTCTCCAGAGGCTATTTCGGAAAGAGAATCTATGCTGAGCATGCAAGGGAACAGTTGGTCACTCGTCGGTGACAGGATGGTAAGACTCTTGGTTCCTATGCTGCAGATATCATGCTCCTGACTCAAAAAGGATACCCTGATTTGGAGAAAGGAGTTCAAGAAAAGTTGGCTCTAAGGCTTCACTAGAGGACTCTATCAGGCTTTGTGAACAAATTTGTTTTCACTGCTCCGGCAGCTGGTCAGCGGCCCTGATAGAGGTGTAGCATGGTTAATCTACATACTAGGATTTAACACTGTTTGCTTCAGTTTGGTTAGATCCTGAGAAAAGATCAGACATTAGCATATTAACTTATATTATGCACAAATATCTAGGATATTAATGCAATTGCTAGAAGTTCATACACTAACTGTCTTGGTCTATATTTTAATCCAAAGATTAATGTTTAATTTAAGATCATTAAATTTAATAGCAAAAGTTTACTTATTGAATCAGAAGTTTAAATTATTCAATAACCAAAATATACACCATTCTGTGTTTCATTTCAAAGAAGAGTCAGGTTTTTTAAAAAGTTAAGAATGTATTACTAACGCTTTTTAAAAATGACAATTTGTAACTGACAATTTGGAACAGCTTGATATTAAAACTTGTTATTAAACAAACCTGTGTCTGGATGGAAAGCTAAAAATGAAATGCAAGGTTTGGATGCGTGAATGAATCTCAGAAGGTTTCTTTCAGAGAGAGAAGCGCGTTCTGGGTGAAAAACATTGTTTTGCAGCTAACTGATGTTTCTAGAGAGAACAGCATTGGACGCCATCTGTCGGACAATGTCTACCTCACCCAGTTCAGGAGACCCTCCTTGGATCCGAGATGTCAGGGAGATCATTTCCTCCGGGCACGAGGTTGGTAGAGACCTCGGTGCGTCTCAAATCGGTCCTGAGATGTCTCCGTGGGTCACAAGACTGATGAAACTATTTGCGTCTCAAAATCAATAACTGAAGGAGTTTTTGCGTCAACTGGAAACAGGTGCATTTATTCGGAGCAATTCTATCGGCGTGACAGAACAGCTTAGGCTTGGGCGGCCGTCCCTCGTCCTCTGGTATGGTTCAAGAGCGGATGTTCAGCTGCGGGGATTTGGTTTTAACAAAACCTCAGAACACGCCCTCTCAGCGTCAGAAAGCTTGTTGTTATGGAGTAAAGACGTGTGAGGTGGTTAACTTTACCCTGGATCCAGTCCTGCATAAGGTGGTTAACGTGCAAATGACCTTCTGGTTTACATTACTGATTATCATTAGTAATAATTGTTATTAATACCCAAAGCATAATAAGTCATTCCAGTAATTAAATACATTTATACTGAACCAAAATGATTATTTATGATGATTGTAATAAACAGTAATAAAGTCAAAGAGTTTATTAAAATTATTATTTAAAAATCATTATTTTAAAATCTTGAAGTGTCCATCTCAGGACGGAACAGCAGCAGATAAAGATGGTGTCTAGCAGACATCACGGCTCCTGGGTTAATCTGTGGGACAAAGTTACAGCTCGACCCAGCTGGGAAAGTGTGACCTTTGGTTCACAAATTAGAGGCCATTCATGATGCTACAGAGGTAGAATGAGTGGAGCCCATGCTGACGGCATGGGAAGGCACCGTTAATGTTGCTGCAGCTACGCTCTCAATGGCCCAAAGAACCATTCTGCTCTACTATGATGGTAGGGAGGAAGGTCAGCAGGCGAGGGCACCGGCAGAGCCCTCAACCAGGCCTTATCGGACCCAGGTGACACCCAGTCAAACACTGAGCTGCCTTCCAGCGAGACTGAACAGGCTGTTCGAGAACTGTGCCAATGCAGCTGCAAAGGGCTAAGTGAGGAGCAGAGCAAACAGCTATGCGGTCTGCTGGAGGACTATATGGATATTTTGGTTGCCAGAAATGAGGAATGTTCCCTCACTAGCCTGGTCCAACATTGCAGAGGTCACCACTGGCCACTAGGGTGTGCTGTAATCACATCTCGAGGGCATAAGGTGTATTCAGGGATGTGCCTGAAGTCACGTACATGTGACTATCCCCTGCAGGGACGTGCCTGAAGTCACGTACATGTGATTATCCCTGACCGGATATACTGCTGCTTCTCATTTGGACTGCTGCTGCTCAACCATCACACTGCTGTCTATCCATGCTACTGCTCGACTTGTATTTGTAAGTCTTCACCTGCTTGTTAAGCTAATGTAATGGTCACATTGTCAGTGTGCATGCTAAGCCAAGCTGCATTTATTTACCTATTTTATCGCATTGCTTAGCTTTGGCCTTCAGCCCATGCTGCTGCTACACGCTGCCGTTAACTTCTGCTCACTCAGCTTTGTTTGTCGCCGCAGGGCTCCTTCATCCTTGTCAATAAAGCCATTAGACATCGAGGAGTGTATTTCTTCATGAAGGAGCCATGGTGGTCGTCAGATGCTCCGTTCCAGCCTGCACGTTCGCCACCGACAGCGTGTCTGAGGCTCTCGCCGTGGCGCTGCTGGCAAACCATGGCCTGGCCCATCAGAGCCGGATTGAACCCGCTGCACCCATTCGGGGCTCGGGGCCTTCCTGGCCCTGTGCTGGATCAACCGAGAGTGGATGTCGGCATGTCCATCGAGGAATGGAACGTTTTTACACGCTGCTGGGACCTCTTCCGTGCTGGCTCGGGCATAGGTGATGCACAGGCCCCCTTCCAGCTGTTTCAGTGTGCCGGTACGGAACTTGGGGACAGTTTGCTAAAGGCTAACCCGGATGCTGCAACTGGACCGGTTGAGACTCTGCTGGCTGCCATGCGCTCTCTGGCGGTGATACCGTTTGCCACATGCGTTCTGAGGACTGAACTGCTTGAACTTCGCCAGGATCATGACGAGCCCTTTCGTGCATTTGCCGCCAGGGTGCTTGGCAAGGCAGAAACCTGTGCCTACAACGCTGTGTGCGGATGCGGGCAGTCAGTTGACTATTCTGATCATATTATTCGTGATGTACTGATTAATGGGATTAATGACTCTGATATAAGAAGGGACATGTTGGGGACTCGTGATGTTCTGTGTAAGTCTGTGAATAATATTATAGCACTGGTGGAGAACAGAGAAATGGCTCGCAACGCCCTCCCCTCCTCTAGCCTGTCAGCTATGTCCTTGTTCAGGCGCAGACAAGCTACGCCACCATCAGGCCCTGCTTCCTCTCCGGCCCCACCAGACAGGTCTGTGAGGGCTATATGCCCTGATTGTAAAGTGTCTTTCTTTGTTTTTTCTGAGGGATCTCGGGGTTGGAACACCAAGCCTCATCGAATGTGTGCCGACTGCTTCCGGGCCCGGAAGAGACGGGCACGGCACAAGCCACACATGGATGGACAACAGGCTGCTGTAAGCTATGACGTGATATCGCAGGTCTCATCCGTCACATCGGGCGTCTGCTCTAATGGACACCGCAGAGACAGGCACCGACCCCGCACCTTGGGGACACATAGCTGCAGTGATGGGCCCGCGCCGATCAGGCTCAGCCATCACATCTTCTCCAAGGACGAATGGCAGCATGCAAAGCTCAGGGACCACCCCTGAGTGCCCATCTCCATCCAGTTTGATGATAAGGTGAGGTTCACTAGTGGAGCCGGTGCCAGATGCCCGGCAGCAGGGGCCACCGTGTCCGCCATTGCAGACACTGGGGCTCAGTCGGACCTGTGGTCCATGGAGGAGTTTCTGGCATGTGGTTTCGCATGCAGCACCCTCCACCCGGTGGTCCTCAACCTATCAGCGGCGAACAGCTCCCCCATTAACATCGAGGGCGCCTTCTTTGCCAAACTATCCACTGCTGCCCCTGGTGGTGAGGTGGTGTCCTGCGCGATAGATGTCAGCAGGTCAGTTCATGCGATGTACCTCTCGTATGACTCCCTGCTCAGCCTCGGCCTTCTACCTAGTGGGTTTGCATCCTGCACGGGTGAGGGCAACTCGGCAGTGGGACGTAACCTTGAAGCCGTCAGCCGTTGCGGTGGGCTCACCAGAGTCACATGCCTGGGAGAAGTCTGCAACGGAGGCATGGCTTCCCATCATGTGGCTTGTTGCTCATGTCCTCAACGCAGCGCCCCGCCGCCGCGCCCCGCGGAGCTGCCGTTCCCATGCTCCCCAGAGAATAATCACCGGATGAAGGCGTGGCTGCTTGACAGGTACGTATCTTCAACAGTCAACACTTGCCCTATCGGCCACTGCCATGCATGGAAGGTCCACCCATAGAAATACACGTTGACCCGGCGACAATGCCAAAGACGTGCCACACCGCGGCGGCCTTGCCTTTGCATTGACAACAGAGGGTGCATGACGACCTACTTCGGGATGAGTCCCTGGGCGTCATCGAACATGTCCTGTATGGCGAACCAGTGACCTGGTGCCACCGGATGGTGGTCACCCGGAAGCACGACGCAACCCCCCGCAGGACCGTCGAGATCTCACCTCTTAAAAAATTCTGCAAGCGTGAGACTTTCGCAACCGAGTCCCCATTCCACCTGGCGTGCCGGATCCCGAAAGGGACCTGGAAGACTGTCACTGACACCTGGAATGGGTATCACAGCGTGCCCCTGCACGAATCAGACCGTCATCTCACTACCTTCATCACTCCCTTCGGCCGCTGGCGTTACACCAGAGCCCCACAGGGCTTTCTGTAGTCTGGCGATGGCTACAATTGCCACTTTGATGCGATCCTCTCCGACTTTGAATGGAAGGAAAGGTGCGTGGATGACACCATCCACTATGACACCGACTTTAAAACTCATTGGTGGAGAACAATAGACTTCCTGACGCACGCTGGCTAACCCAGCATCGTGTTGAACCCACCTAAGTTTCAATTTGCTGAGAGGGACGTTGATTTTGCCAGTTTCAGGGTCTCCGATGCTACATTCGAGCCCCTCCCAAAGTACCTGACGGCCATCAGGGACTTCTCCACGCCTACCTCGACCACGGACATCAGGAGCTGGTTGTGTCTGGTTAATCAGGTGGCCAACTACATGCAGCTGTGTGATATAATGGCGCCATTTAATCCCTTTCTGAGCCCTCGATGTAAATTTGTGTGGTCACCCGAGTTAGAGGCAGCATTTCAGGCATCCAAGCTGGCCATCGTGGACTCTATCTGGGCAGGCGTAGAGATCTACGACATGGAGAGGCACACTTGTCTCCACCCAGACTGGTCCAGGCGCGGCACTGGATACTTCCTCCTCCAGCAGCACTGCACCTGCAGCTCCGGTGTCCCCGGCTGCTGTCCGGATCGATGGAAAATTACTCTGGCCGGCTCACGCTTTCTCTCCTCCGCTGAGCAGCGATACGCCGCTATTGAGGGGGAGGCCTTTGCTGTAGCATGGGGTGTGGAGCAGACCAGATACTTCACACAGGGGTGCGACAACCTAGTCGTGGTCACCGACCATAAGCCCCTGGTGAAGATCCTTGGGGACCGGACATTGGATGAGATAACTAACTCTCGCCTGTTCAGACTCAAACAGCGCACACTCCCATGGCGCTTTGATATTGTACACTTGCCTGGCAAGAGCAACTGCGCTGCCGACGCAGTGTCCAGGTATCCCTTGCCCTCTGGCTCTGATGAGGGCCACTGCATGGGTGCATGGAACGTGACCGATAGCGAGGAGTCGGTGCATATGGCGTCCATTTGCAGCGACGCACTGGAGTCTGCTGCCATTGCATGGCCACTCCTTGCACAGGAGACAGCCGCGGACGCATGCCTCTCCCACCTTCTGCACCTCATTGAAGATGGGGGCAGCACTGACCCAAAGGACCCGGCGCTGGCCGACCTGTCTAAGAGATGTGAATCAGTGTATGCGCAAGATGGGGTCCTGCTGTACTGTGACCGCGTCGGTTTCCCCACGTCCCTTCGTCGTGCGGTACTTCAGCTCCTCCACGCTGCACATCAGGGCAAGTCGGCAATGGAACGACAAGCCTGCTCCATCGTTTACTGGCCTGGGATGTCTAACGACATCCAGTTGACCAGGGAGCGATGTGCAGACTGTAACCGCAATGCCCCCTCGCAGGCGGCCACACCTCCCATGCCGGCATCACTGCCATCCACGTCATTTGAGAAGGTGGTCGCAGACTTCTTTGACTACAGGGGTCACCACTACCTGGTCGTTGGCGATCGCCTCTCCGGCTGGGTGGAAGTCATGAGCTCTCCCGTGGGCACCAATCTCGGGGGCTCCATTGGGCTTATCCGTCACTTAAGGGCTTTCTTCGCCACGTTTGGTGTGCCAGAGGAGTTGTCAAGTGACGAAGGTCCGGAGTTCTCGGCAGGGCGCACAGCGGACTTCCTCCGCCTATGGCAGGTCAAGCACCGCGTGTCCTCGGTTGGGTTCCACCAGTCTAATGGAAGGGCGGAGGTGGCTGTCAAGACGGCAAAGCGCCTACTAGTCTCAAACACCGGCCCGACCGGGAGCTTCGACCATGACCGCTTTCTGCGTGCGATGTTGCAACTGCGTAATACGCCTGACCTCGACTGCGACCTGTCACCCACGCAAATCATCTTTGGTCACCCCCTCAGGGACTCGCTGTCATTTGTTAATAGGCTGGAGAAGTTCTCCAACCCTCACATCCGTCCGCTCTGGCGTCAGGCATGGGCGGCGAAGGAAGAGGCCCTCCGGACTCAGATGGCCTGCACCACTGAGTCTCTGAGAGAGCACGTACGACCGCTCCGCCCTCTAGTAGTCGGGGAGGCAGTGTTCCTCCAGAACCTAGTTGGTTGTAGCCCGCGGTCATTGGACAGATCTGGGGTGGTAGTAGTGTCACTAGGACACGACCAATACCGCATCAGGATCGATGGGTCTGGCCGCCTCACCCTGCGCAACCGGCGCTTTCTCCGCGCCTACACCCCGGCCACCCCTCGCACACACCCAGAGAGTGCTGCACCCCTGCCTGCGTCCAATGACGAGGCTCACAACTTAGGTCCTGCCAACCCGGGGTCAGCGGGACCCCTGCCACATCAGTCACACACACCACCCGAGCCCCAAGGCACAAACCCTGGCACCGCCCAGCCGGTACCTTGTCGCGACTTCATGTCGGCCGAGAATCCTCCAGACGTAGCAAACGGGGACGCTGCCCCAGCGGTGCGGACCCTGGAACAGTGCCCATTACCTCCCTCCTCCCAGCTAGCAGGCTCCGGTCGGGTAAGGCGGCCACCCAAGCGTTATGTACCTGAAACTGGCCAGTGGGTTAGGTCATAAGTCCACTATGCCGGTGTGTCACATGGCTTCCTGGACTAGGGGGGATGCAGAGGTCACCACTGGCCACTAGGGTGTGCCATAATCACACCTCGAGGGAATAAGGTGTATTCAGGGATTTGCCTGAAGTCACATACATGTGACTATCCCCTGCAGGGACGTGCCTGAAGTCACGTACATGTGATTATCCCTGACTGGATATACTGCTGCTTCTCATTTGGATTGCTGCTGCTCAACCATCCCACTGCTGTCTATCCATGCTACTGTTCGACTTGTATTTGTAAGTCTTCACCTGCTTGTTAAGCTAATGTAATGGTCACATTGTCAGTGTGCATGCTAAGCCGCGCTGCATTTATTTACCTATTTTATCGCATTGCTTAGCTTTGGCCTTCAGCCCATGCTGCTGCTTCATGCTGCCGTTAGCTTCTGCTCACTCAGCTTTGTATGTCGCCGCAGGGCTCCTTCATCCTTGTCAATAAAGCCATTAGACATTGAGGAGTGTATTTCTTCAAACATGACATCAACACTGATGGGGCAGTACCCATCCGCCTGTTCCTCCATCAATTGCCTTTGTCAAGGCGGGCTACGGAGGAACAGAAGATTAAGGAGACAGCTGATGCAATAGAGCCGTCAAACAGCCCTATGGCAGCACCAGTTGTCCTGGTGGGAAAGAAGGACTGTGACGTGCACCATCATCTTTTGGCCACAAGAGGCCCTCGGTCCCCTGCCTGCACAGCTGCAGGCAGTTAGTTCATTTATGCCTCCCTGTTAAAAGGGAAGGCTTCCTATCATTCTGGGAGAGATGTTCAGATGGGTGTTGACACGGAGGTGTTTGCTCTCCTCTCTAGCTCTCCTCGCTTTACAGACGTTAAAGTCTCCGTTCGCTACCTGAGTGGTATTTCTTCATTTTGTTACCTGAGTGGTATTTTCTTTGTTTTGCTACCTGAGTGGTATTTTTAGTTCTGGTATTATTAATAGTAATTCGTGTGTCCTCGTTACAGAGAGACTTTACTCACCCTTTTGGTGCAGTTTTGTGTTTACCGTTTAGCCTTATTCCAGCCTTGTGCTGTGTTCCTTAGTTTATTATTAGATATCGTTTTATTTATTGGGAAATTCCTTTTGTTTATTAATACCCAGTCGTGGAAGACCTTTTTGTTTCCTTTTCAGCCCAGAGTGCTGTTTTGTGTTAATAAATATCCTTTAGAGAATTTTAAAAGTGTTTGTTTCATTCCAGTACAAAATCTTCTTTACTCCCTTAATCACATCGTGCTCCTAGCGAAGCCGAGGGACGTAAAAAGGACGAAGACTGGAGGTTCTGTGTTGATTAATGGCGGCTAAATAATGTAACCCAGAAAGGCTCCTGTCCTCTTCCACACATTGATGACACTATTGACTGTATTGCAGGGTCTGAGTGGTTCAGCACGCTGGACCTTCGCAGTGGCTATTGGCAAGTGGAGCTGGCCCCAGAAGCCCATACTAAGACCGCAATCACCATTGGGCAGGGACTGTGGCAATTTAACGTAATGCCATTTGGTCTCTGCAATGTGCCAGCCACATTTGAGTGCCTGATGAAGAAGGTATTGGACCAGGTTCAGCAAAGCTGCTGTGTCATCTACTTGGACGATCTACTGGTACACACACCCAGCTTTAAAGCTGCCATTGGAAACCTCCAGGAGGTGTTTGAGGCTATTTGCTGAGCTGGCCTATGACTCCACCCTCGGAAGTGTCACATGTTCTGTTGAGATACCACTTTCCTGGGCCACATCGTAAGCATGGCTGGAGAATTGATGGACCCAGACACCGTCAAGGCAGTGAGGGATTGGCCAGAGCCACATGATGTTGGTGAGCTATGTAGCTCCCTGAGGTTGGCCTCCTACTACCGTAGGTTTGTGAGAGATTTTGCCACCATCGCTAGCCCCCTGCACCAGCTGACTCGGAAATGACAGACATTCCACTGGGATGCAGACTGTGCTGCTGCATTTGCACTCAGAGCCAAACTTGTCGAGCCCCCAGTGTTGCGCTACTCAGATTTAAACTTGCCCTTCATTGATGCCAGTGACAGAGGAATTGTGGTGGTTCTCTCCCAGGAAGAGGAAGATGGTGAGCAGGTGGTCGCCTGTTACAGCCGCACCCTCAGTCGACCTGAACGGAACTATTCTGTCACTTGGAGGGAGCTGTTGGCTGTTTTCCAGGGGGTTTGACACTTCCACTAGTACCTCTATAGAAGGAGATTCCTCCTGCAGATGGACCATGCATCTTTTACCTGGCTGATGACTTTAAAGGAACCAGAGGGTCAGCTTGCTTGGTGGTTGGAAATCCTGCAGAATTATGACTTTGACTTTGCCCACTGGCCTGGCCGACTGCATGCTAACATGGATGCCCTGTCTCGGCGGCCATTTGTGGTGGGGGTTGAGTGTCACTTCAAATGGGATAGCGACAAATCCCCAGCTGTTACCCTGGTGGGTGGTGGCCAAACGAGCTGCCAGCAACAGTCCTCAGTGTGCCAGAGACTCTGCAAATTTGGAGGAAGATGCAGGCATCATGAAGGCCATGGGACAAGAGCAGTTGGGGCAGGAGCAGAACCAAGATCCTGTTCTTGCCCATTTAAAGCAGTGGGTGGAAGCTGGCCTGCGGCCCGCCTGGGGGATCGTGGCAGCACTGAACTCAGAGACTAAGGCAATGTATATCCAGTGGGCCAACATCCGCTGCCACGGGGAGGTCCTTTAGCAGCTGCTGGATCCTCAACACCTGTGGCCCAAGGTGCTCTGGATAGTCCACAGCTCGGTGGGTGCAGGCCACTTTGGGATGGCTAAGATGCAGCAGCGCCTGCATTCCAGAGTCTACTGGCCTGGTTGCCACCAAGATGTGGAGCTCTATGTTCACTGCTGTGATGCCTGCACAGCCAAGAAAGATCCAACCCAGCGCTCGCATGTGTTTGTGGGTGGATGTCCTGGGTCCGTTTCCAGTAAAGGAGATGGAGAACCACTACGTACTGGTAGCAATAGATTATTTCACCAAACGGCCAGAGGCATATGCTGTCCCTAACCAGAGTGCCACCACCACAGCTGAAAGGTTGGTCACCAAGATGTTCTGTCGCTTTGGTGCCCCAGAAGAATTACATAGTTATCAAGGCCAGAACTTTGAGGCAGAGGTCTTAAACGAGGACTGCTGGCGGCTTAGCATCAAGAAGACATGGACCACCCCACTTCATCTTCAGAGCGACGGGCTGATGGAACCCTTCAACCGGACTCTGGCTACCCAGCTCGCCATCCTGGTTAATAAACAACAGAGAGACAGGGACTTACACCTGCCTCCTACCCTTTGGGCCTACAGGACTGCAGTATAGGAGTCTACCCATTGCACTCCGGCTGCATTGATGTTTGGCCATGAACTGCGCACCCCTGTGGACTTGGTGTTCGAACCACCCGCGGAATTGGAGAGGTCAGCCCGCCCAGGAGTGTGCTACTTCTGTGAACTGAAAGAGCGCCTCCGGGTTGATCACGAACTTGCCCGAGAGAGAGCATCCTTCTTTCACACGTCTCCTCAACTGAATCCAGTGGGGGACCCAGAACTGAGCTAGCTTTGTGAAATAACTTGTTCATTGTCTACCTCGGTCAGAGCTGCCTGCACCCCAACAGACCACAGCAGAGTGGATAACAGAGCCAGCAACAGAGTGATAAAAGGATTTTAGCAGATGAGAATTTAATTCAAAGGACCTCAGTCTCCTCAGGAGGTGGAGGTGGCTTTGGCCCTTCTTATACAGAGCATCTGTGTTGCGGGACTAGTTCAGTTTGCTGTTAAGGTGAACACCCAGGTACCAGGTATCCACCACCTCAACGTCTGCTCCCTGGATGTTTACCGGTGTGTGAGGAGGAGTGTTTTCTCTGGAAGTCAATCACCATTTCCTTTGTCTTACTGGGGTTCAAGGGAAGGTGGTTACGCTCATACCAGTCAACAAAGGCCATGATAACTGATCTATACTCTTCCACCTGACTGCAAAAATAGTGGAGTTTGCTCTGCGCTGTCCATCCGCTGCCCATCCGCGCCAGTGACGTGGATTCACCGGACCACGGGTAATGAGCACTGCAGCAGCAGAGTGCGCCAGGCATGAATAAAAGACAGAAATTACCAGAAAGAATATGAACGGACATGAAAGATCGTGTGTTCATTATATACATATTTTTTTTTTGGGTGTCGCCAGTTTGAGAATGTTACTGTGGCTGTGCACAGGACGCAGCTGCCAGGAGCGCATGAACTATCAGCGCTCTGCCATTCTCTGCGTCTCCGCTCAGAAGAATCCCCGCTACGCTGAGAGTCCGTATAAATAATGTAATATAAGTAGAAACAGGATTTATTCTGGGGCTCCCTCTGAGTGTGTTAGTTGAGGGCTTCAGGAAAACTGGATTCCCCTTAGCTCTCCTGTAATTTGAACCTGGAATACGAGTTTGAAAGTAACGCCCGATCCTGATCGAGTCTGAAACCACGTGATTGGGATCGATTTCCGCTCACGTGATTGCATCTGGACATCCCTACTTGCAACCAATGATGAGTCTCGTTTTCACAATCACTCACAGTTGAATCCCATGAACCCTCACTTTACAAGTGTGATAAAACCAGGAGGCAGGATTGGCATGAGGTGCTTATTGTATCTACAAACTGCAAAACATGGAAGGTCAGTAACGTGGAAGAGGGGTGAGGGTGCGTTGAGGAAGGGGACAAAACCGGGGAAGAACAGGCCAACCACAGAAAGGTTCCTGATGACATCAGTGAAACGCTTGTGGATCATGTAGTAAATCATGGCCTCACAATGGCTGAGGCTGGTCAAAGGGTGCAACCAAAAGTTGGGAGAACTACTGTGAGTTTGATTATTCAGACATTTCATCGGGGGAACAGGTGAGAATACTGTCATTTAGGGTTATTCAACACAAACTAACTTGCTCTGCACTTTCATAATTACGTAGTAGTTTGTGATAATGTAAGCTTCCACCACTCTGCAGTGGTCAGGCAGTGGTTTGCAGCACGAGAGGATGCATGTGGAGTATCTTCCTCCCTACTCTCCATTCCGATTGAGGAGTTTCCGTCTTCCTGGAGGTGGAAGGTATATGACAGTATTTAGTGTTTTAAAACCAAATTAATGTGTGACAGAAATGTTTAGTTTAGTTTTTATACATTTTTCCAAGAAAACTGAATTTCCTTAACTCTTTTACAATGATCTTGATCAACAGTTCTTCGTTTTCTGAAGACCTATTAAAGATTTTAACTGGACTTTGGACTGTGAAAGCTTCTTGTGTAGTGTGTGTTTAAAGAAAAATGAGGAATGTGGACAGGTGGAGAACAAAAGAAGAGTCATTCTTAAAAACAATAGTAGACTGAAAAGTATAAGAAAAAGATTTCTTTACAAAATAGAGGGGAAAAAGAAATGAGACGTCATGCTTTGCCATCATCAGTAGTTTCATCCATTCAACAAAAGAAATGGGAATAAATTGTGCTTTTATGAAGCTATTAGTCACCTTCAACCTCAAACTCAAGACTTTTTCACACTATGTCAGAACCTTCTTATTAAAGTGGCGAAACATAAACCACTTAACACCATGTGGCAAATTACACCAAGCACCATGTGAGTCAGTAAATTCAGCTTTCATACTTCCTGTTTACCTTTGCTGCTGAGCTGTTGTTGCGCCCTCTGGTGAAAACTTCCAGCCATCACGGTCTCTGCCCTAAGCAAGCCAGCCTCAATAGAATCTCCATGAAGTGTTCATTTAGGCATCCAGCAGAGGGTGCAACCTCACAATGAGAGGAGCATGATGGGAAGAGAGGGATCAAGTAAAAAAAAAAAAAATCTTTTGGTGGCGTGTGCAAACCTAGTGCTGTAATTCTGGCTACCATTTCCAGGCCTATGTACTACCACATATAAAGTTATTCTGGATGGAAACCTGGAGTGGACATGCAAGTAGGGGGTATCTTCCTTAACAGGCCTGCCTCATCTGAAGCTCATAGAAGCGAGCTGCTATAGATTGAAACAAAGGTATGCAATATATTTTTTTCACTTTAAATGTACCTTAGGGCATCAAAAGAGCCTTTAATTGTTGCTATATGGCAAATAAAAGTCCAGTTAGGAGTTAAGATGGAACAAAAACAGCAAGTGTTGAAATGTAAGTACTTCTTTATGAACAATGCTTTTAATAATAAGTATTCTTCTGCTCATACTGGAGAGCGATGACATGACTGCACACAGCCCCTTGGTCGTGTGGCCTATTATTAGCCTCTCATGCATCCTTCTCAGCTGAAACTGCTCTAGGAGGGAAAATATTCATTACGTAACAATAAAAGATCTGTCTTCCAGACTCACTTCCTGAATACCAAAGCAGCAACTACGCTTAAGAGGGAGCAAAAGCCGTATCCACTTGTTTGTTAAGAGTGGTGTAGAGCCAGGCTTGCTTATCCTGTTGCTCCTCGCATTAACCACACTACCCCTCCTTTTCAGCAACTCACTGTAGGTCAGTGACACAGCAGTTGAAGCTGCCTTAAGAAGGCAACTTTGGACAGCAGGAGCCAGGAAATTCTACTAGAGTTATAGACCACAGGGAGCAGCAACAGAGGAAGACGGGAAAGGCCTGATACAGGCCAAAAAGGAGCGGGGTAGTGGCTCTCCTCTCCTTTGCCTGAGCAAACACCAGGGAGGCTTCCACTGTGGCAAAGACGGGCCTAGCGAGACCTTCTGCACAGAAGCTGTTTGATAACCAACTCCAGGTATGATGACTTATTATGGTAGAATGATAAGGGCTCCCAAGGATAAATGTATTTGCTTGCTAAGAGTGCTATTGTGTATCAGGCCTACTCAGCCTTGCACTGCAGTATTTTCCTCCCAGCTGATGAGTGTCCCTACAGGCCGCAGCTGAGATCACTGAGCAACTCAGGCACAGAGGCCTGCGTAAGTTCTTCTGTGGTTCTGCCCACATCCAAGGCTATATAGCAAGCAATGTTTTCTAAAATTGTCAGTACCAAAGATGGAATGTTCACTCATATCAAGGACTGGTGCAATAATCCAACACTTGGCAAAGCGATTAAGGGTAGCACTTTGAACTCAATCATTCAACAGAAAGAAGAAATTGCAAGTTTAACCCTCTGGAGGCAGGCGTTGCAGATTTGCAACAGTTAAAACCTACCTACCTGGTTACTCCACATACGTATTTCATGAGCATTTTTTAAAACAGAAGTACTCCTGAAGGACTTAGTTGTTCGTTCTTTTAGCAAATTATTTTGAGCCTGAGAGGGTTAAGTCTTTTTATGATTAACTGAGCAATACATCTCTGACAATGTTTTACAAATAGTTATTTCCATTTATCCATTCATTTGCGTTTTTAATTACATTTGTTCTCATTTGTATTTACTTTGTTCTAGAAGAAACAACCACAAACAATGATAAACACAAACCTGAACAACAAGAGGGAACTGTAAAAGGATATGATGCGGGAGGAACACTCATATCTATACAATTAAAGACCCCTACAACATTGTGTTAAACAGTAGTAATAATAGAAATGTTACTGATTTGTTTAGCGATTTTCTGAATCAGGGGACTCCAAAGTGCTTTACAGTACAATCAATCATGCAAACATTTACCAACTGATGGTGATAAGCTACATTGAAGCCACAGCTGACCTAGGGAACACTAAGAGTTAAGGCTGCTAAACAGTGGATACCATCGACATATATACTGGACAATTCATTTCCATAGGCTCCAATAACACGGTTTTGAGGAGAAATGGGAGGTGGCCACCACCGCCATTTTGACTGTGTCACAGGTTCCGTCAAGCCCAGACAATTCCACAAAAGGGAAGAGAGGTGGCGCTGAGGGTGGAGCTGACGACACCCGGTCGAACTAGCTACAAGCTAACCTGAAGCTAACCCAAAGCTAACGCAGAAGTGGGAGCTAAGCTAACGGAGGTAGCAACATAGCTACAACCGGAGTTAACTGTGCACAACACCAGAGCTTCTGAGTCAGAGATACGCTGGGCTGACCGCTGGGTAAAACCGGGTGGAACACAGAGGTCTCCCGAGAGCTCTACCAGCCGGCAGCCGCACAGCAGACAAGCGCCGCTGCGATCTGAGATGCGCAGAGCTGCCGCTGGGGAGAACCGGGTGGAAAGGTTTCCATCCGAGAGCTCCACAAGCCGCCAGCCCGCGCAGCAGACAGGAGCCGCGATCAGACAGAGATGCGCCGAGCTGCAGGGAGGGGAGAACCGGGTGGAAAACATTGGTTTCCATCCGAGAGCTCCACAAGCCGCCAGCCCGCGCAGCAGACAGGAGCCGCGGCGATCAGAGACGCGCCGAGCTGCGGGGAGGCGAGAAATGGGTGGAAAACAGAGGTCTCCCGAGAGCTCCACAAACCGATAGTCGGAACCCAGCTCCACCAACATGTTATATTTCAATCTATTTTCTAAAGTGCAGCATTATGTTAAATGCACTGGGTTTTACCCTATTACATATAAATTTCATGGTTAAACAGTACATGTTAAAATCTAAGTTCAGCTAGCGCAAGAGCGGCAGTGACCTAAAATACATAAATATAATTTTACTTACCGAAAAAAATGAAGTGGAGACTCCTAGGACGCTCTATTAGTGCAATTAATACCACAGCAAGTCATTTGGTCCAACAATTGCACAAATAATATCCAAAAAAGAATGCACAAACGGCACAACTAATGGTCTAAGTTGAGAGACTGAAAATGACGGAACAGTTTTCAGGCGAGGCCGAGGCTCAGACTGAGGCCTTTCCACGGAGCTAGCTCTGCGGTCACGTGGGTCAGATGCTCATTAATTATACAGAATTTTAGGCTTTTAATACACTTAAACAGAAGAGTGAGAAAAAAATTCACCCCCTCAGAGTTGTCATGAGTGTAAACTAGATCATTTAAACCAAAAACATGTTTTGGTTCCAGGCTGTAAACATGTTTATTTCTGCTGTGAAATTGGTATTTTTAACATGGGAGTCAATGAGGATTTGCTCGTGTCTGACACCAGCCCCCAGCGGATGAGGGTGGAACTGCAATTTATCTCACTTCCGCATTGGCCTCAATTTCTGTCCCGCATTGTGGGGGCTTGGTGGATACCACTGGTCCCCCTAACCCCACCAGCAGGCGAGGACAGAGCATTGGTTCAATCCAGCATCCTTCTGATTACAGAGCAAACTCCTAACCCACAAGCCACCTTTGACGTCAACTGGTTGGTGTGTTCCAATGATCGCATCTGAAACCACAGTAGTTTCAGTTCTTTTGATCATTTGATACCTTTCAGTCATATCAAGAGTCCCCAGGCAAGCTCTCTCTTCTGTTTGATTGTTTCCCTTATATGTCCACCAGCAGGAGCTATGGTTGTATCGCGTCAGACCCGTGCCACAACCCGTGCACGCGCATTGGGTCCACAGCGCGCGTGTGAACGGGACTCGCGAGCGAAAATATACATGGCAGTGCGCGCGTGAACGGGACTCGTGAGCGAAAATATACATGGCGAGAGGTCATTTGTGCACTGAGAGGGAGCAAACTGTGTCTGTGAGCGCACAAGGATGTGCACAAGTGACAAACCTGCGTGCGCGCGTTGCCAACGAGCACACGGCAGAGGAACACGTGCGCGCGCGGCAGTCTCTATGCGCGCTCGGCAGCCTCTGCGCGCTCGGTTTCTGCAAAAGTGTAGTTCAGATCATCAAGGTCGTTGCCTCCAGTCATACCCTTTTAGGTAACCCGTTGGGTCATTGCTTACAGACTACAAGTCTCGCAACACTTTGATTTACTTTGTAATCAGGTCCTGGATGTGGCTACCCCTCTCAAGCTTTGCAAGTCTAGGCCTAGGAGGGAGCCTTGGCTCTCTGATGTCACACGGGCTTGTGGGCGGATGTGTAGATCCTCTGAGAGAAAGCTGGAAAAGGATGGCCTACAGGTCTAGCGTGAGTTGTTCAGAGCATCACTGGTTGCTTATCAGGATGCTGCAGGGCTGCTAGAACTGCATAATTTGCAAAAATCAGTGAAACAAACTCCAAGAATCCCAAGATTCTCTACAAAACACTGAACTCTGTTCTGGTGTATCAGGAGCCTAGCTTCATGTCCACTACAGCTGCTGGAAACTCTGAAGATTTTCACAAATTCTTTGTTCACAAAGTAGCAGGCATTAGAGCAGCTATTTCTGGTAACTCTGTTGACCCTGTTCCAGTTCCTCCATCACCGCCCACCCTGAGCTCCCTCAATACCATTTCTTATTCTGAGCTGAATAAGCTAGTTGCAAGGCAGAAGCCATCTCGCTCTCCACTTGATGTTCTGCCGCCTCGTCTCTGGAAGGCTGAATTTCCGTGTCTTGGCCCATCACTTGGTCAGATTATCAATGGGAGCCTCAGCACAGGTGTGGTCCCAGCTGCTTTGAAAGCAGCAGTTATTCGGCCAACTCTGAAGAAACCTGGTGCTGATGTCTCTGTGATCACAAGTTACAGGCCTATCTCTACCCTGCCTTTTACATTGAAACTGCTTGAGAAAGTCGTTTACCAGCAGCTGGTCTCTCATTTAGCTGACTCTGATCTATTTGAGGTTTTTCAATCAGGGTTCAGGTCTGGCCATAGCACAGAGTCTGCTCTACTGAGGGTCTTAAATGATATCTATCCTTCACTAGATCAGGGTACATCTGTGCTGCTTCTGTTGTTAGACCTGACAGCAGCCTTCGACACAGTTGACCACGTGATTCTGCTTGATCGCTTGGAATGATGGGTTGGGATCAAAGGGTCTGCTCTGGATTGGTTTAGATCGTATCTCCACAACAGGACATTCTGTGTTAAACTAGGTGATGTTTTTTCTTCTTGGAAGGGGCTCCACTGGGGGGGTCCTGCAGGGATCGATCCTTGGTCCTCTTTTGTTTGCCATTTATCTGCTTCCTCTGGGGTCAATCTTTCATAAACATGGCCTAGCGTTCCATCCAGTGGCGGCTCCAGAAATTATTTTCTGCAGGTGCTATGAAGGAGCTAGTCTTTTTATTGAGGGTGCTATGAAGGAAGTGGTCATGGGTACCTATTGTTCTCTAAAACACCTTCAACACTAGCAGGTACACATGCGTGCACAAAACCTCAACAACACCTGAAACAATCATTAATATACATCATAAACATGAACAATCGCTGACTTTTCCATGAAATCATAAACACATACAGCCACACAGAAAACCATCTATAGTGTTGCAAGGTTAGCTAACGTTAGTGTTAGCATTTCCAGTGGCAAAACCCTCGACTGCTGCGGCGGTTGGAGGTTGACTCTCTTCATCCAGATCCGTAGGTTTTTGTGGGTCTGAGATCACTTCCAAAGATTCATTCGTTTCTGACTGAACCTGTGGAAATTTGGGCAACAAAAACCGATCCATTTTACCACTAGCTCTACCTTTCACTCATTCGCTGGTGGAAAATGAGGTCAAAGGTTAACATCAGTTTCCTGTTTTGGTTTAAGTTTTTACTATCTATATGATAATTTACTGACTTTGTTTTGTATGTTAAATATTATCACATCCACACATTAAATTAAATTGTAAAAAAAATAATCTAATATTTACTTGGGGGTGCTATGGGGGTGCAATGACTAATCGAGGGGTAGCTATAGCGCCCCCTAGTGCCCCCTGGTGCCCCCTGGTGCCGCCACTGGTTCCATCTCTATGCTGAGGATTGCCAGATTTACTCTCCATTGCGTCAAGAGAAAGGTCTCTCTATCCAGTCCTTTGTGTCTTGTCTTAACGAGGTGAAGTCTTGGTAATGGCCAACTATCTGCATCTGAACGAGGGAAAGATAGGGCTCATTAATTTTCACCCCAATAGCAGGACTGTGGGTCGTCATGTTGATCTTGGCCCTCTTTCTCCCTACTCAAAACCAGTTGTCACCAGTTTGGGGGTGAAAATTGATGCTGGACTTAAATTTGATGCTCACGTCAACTCTGTGATCCGGTCCAGTTTCTTTCATCTGAGATGCCTTGCAAAAATCAAGCCTATGCTGTCGACAGCCCACCTGGAGCGGGTACGCCATGCTTTTGTAATTTCTAGGCTTGATTACTGCAACTATGCAGGACTGGGTCAATCATCAGTGTGCCACCTACAGGTTGTGCAGAACAGTGCAGCCAGGTTTCTGACTGGGACCAGGAAACGGGACCACATCAGTCCGGTTCTGGCCTCCCTGCACTGGCTTCCGGCCTGATATCGTTCACACTATAAACTCCTCGTCTTTGTTTACAATTTCTTCCAGGGTGGTGCTCCCCCCTATCTGGTCACGCTCCTGAACAGACATTCCCCATCACGCGCTCTGCGCTCCTCTGACCACAAGACCTGCTCGCTGTCCCTCGTTCTAGGTGTCGTACTCCTAGCCCTGCCACCCTGGAACCAGTTGCCACCCTCAGTCAGGCTATCCCCATCTCTGCCAGCCTTTAAGAGTTGCTTAAACACCCACCTCCTCCGCCTGGCATTCCCTGAATGTGTTTGAGTTAGGCCTTCATTTATGTTGATTTTAATTCCCTGCTTTCATTGGTCTCTTTATCTCTTGTTTTACGCATTTGTTTTCTACTTTAATGTTTTTACCTTTTTTTCTCATGTACCGGACTCAGCGCCTTGGGCTTCCCGAGGCACTTTATAAATAAAGCTTTGATTGATTGATTGATTGATTGATTGATTGATTGATTGATTGATTGATTGATTGATTGAAGTGTTTTGTGTAGCCAGTGCACATTTGTGGATTGGCCCTTCAGGTGTACATTTTATGTGATTTAATGAGCATAGAAAAGGAAACAGAACTAAACTGGAGCTCAGATCTTTTTAAATCATTACATGTGATGGACCATGCTGTTTTAGCCTGTAAGAGCCAGTAATCAAATGCAAATAGATACAGAAGATCTGTAAAATGAATTAGCTCTGAATCTGATTTAAAGTGGACCGACCGAGAAGACCTGAGCAGCCATGACACCACACTAATAAAACAGTTGCTTCTGTCTTCAGAGCTTAGCGAAAACACTGCACAGCTACATCGAGTTTGGCTTCCTGCCCCTCCCCCTCCCCTGTCTGCAGTGCTGACGCATCTGTTGCCTTTGCATCAATCAGCAGCCGCTATATAAGTATACCCAGAATCCCCCACAGAGATCAGGACTCTCTCAGGCTGAGCCAGAAAAAGCACCAGTTAACATCTGTCCTGTGGCTGCTGTGCTGCTAGTGCCACCTCCTCTTTGCTCCTACTTTAACCACAGCAACTGCGCATGCACAGGCGAAGGGCTTTGGTGTGATTTGCTGCTGCACAGGCAGAGAGTGGGCACAAGCTTGAAACAGACGTTGTGACGTTATTTATTTAAGATGCATATTCTCTCTGAGTAGGCTTTTGGGGTTTTATTTTAAGCAAAGCTTTTTCTCATAATCATCCAAATGCATCTGGCTTGTGCAGTACAGGGGAGCTGTAAGACAGCATCTGTTGTTCATTGGTCGACTCCTTACTTATGTGCCGATAGCAATGCAGCCAAGCATTGTTCCCTGACAGTGGAATTGAGAAAAGAGCTGATGTGTGGTGCAGAACCCCACATTACTCCACTCTCTCCCTGTAGCCCTCTGCAATGCTTAATAAAAGTTGTCGTTTCCTGCTTCATAGCTCCAGAACGAAAGCGTCAGTCGCCCAGCTAGTGCAAAGGCTGACACATACTCCGATTTAGCTACATCCTGCACGAGCTGCAAGCTATTCCCATAGTGTTGGTGGTGTAGGACAGAAAAGGGACAGTCAGAGGAGGGAAGAGCAGTTCTAGCCCAGGACCTGGGCTGCATGGATGCTGAAGCTGGTATCATCTGCACACCGAGAGGGAGGGAGAGGAAGAAGGACGTCAGAAAAAGCTCTGCTTCTAACAACATCACTGTTCAGTGACCCTCATAGGAAAAACACTTTCGCCTTGCTCGTACAAAACAGGCTTCTTTCTGTACAGTTGGTTCTCCATTGAGCTTTGGAAAAGGGCAACCTGCATGACATTGTTTCCTGCTGGCTGCGCATCATTTTCTCACATTTACTAAGGTACGTTTGGCACGCTCTCCTTCTGACTGGTCTATTTTTCTAAATATTTGAACATTTTCTATTACGTTTTGCGGAAGTGTGCTGTGCAGAGGTTCGTGAAGTGGCTTTTGCTTTGAGAGTTTGCTCTCTGTTTGACAGTCTTTTCTATGTTCTGGTTTGTGGCTGATATGTGGGGATTTCTACTTTCCAGAAAAGAAATCTTAAAAAGATTTCTTCTTTTTGCTTTGGCTTTGAAGGTAAACTAAGGCTGGGTGTGGCAAATTAATAAGCTCGATTAACAAATTCAGAATTTCCGCTCAGCATGTGGCGGCAACAAACCACAACAATCGATCTAAAAGCTGAAAAACTAAAGTTTCTCACTGAAATAGACCCCAGCACGAATAGAATGAGAATGTTCCATGAATAATAGAAACAAAAAAATCATATATGTTTGCTACATTACTTGCTGCTATGATGGATGGGGAAGTCCATTTTGTGCTGCACACAGAGACAGACTAACACACACACACACACACACACACACACACACACACACACATTCATGCAAAGACAAAAGCAAACCTCTAGTGCTCTGCAGACTGCTGTGTGTTGCAGGTTCCCAGAAAGGGCAGGATGTTTGCGCAAAACACTGACGACTGATACAGTCAATCGCCATCCAGCAGTATCCCAATAAATGCTGCGCCATAGCATGTTGCCATGACAACAGAGGCCTGTCTGAGGCAAAAAAAAAAAAAAAGCAGGAGGGCAGTTTTGTGTTTAGCTGCCAGATAGAATGTTAAGATTGGCGGCCATATTGTATTTTTGCACAGTCACAAAATTACACTGAAAGTAAAGTCTAATTTTATTATAAATTCAAGAAGATGCTTTAGTTACAATCATCCAGTATTTAAACATTTCTGTTTGTTTTTAAAAGAAAGCAAAAATCAGAAGACTCTGAGTTACCAAACACAAGTGCATCCTAATTTTATGGAAGTAATAATAATAATCATATCAATCTGATGTTAAAGACAGATATATTGCTGTTGCTGTGATGATCTGAGAGAACAATTTTGCAACTAACACATTAAATATAACATTTTTGCTATGTGAGTAATCATTAGCCAATAGACGAGCATTAAAGAAAACAATAAGAAAAGTGAAAACAGACCTTTTGCATAGTAGTGGTCCAAACGTGGTGATTCACTGAGTGAAGTGTGCTTTACCAGATGTAGTCTGCATGCTGGGAAAGGTGACTCAGTGAGAGAACCTCACACACATCTTATTTTGACTTTGTCTTATTTCCATCAATTTGCTGATTGTAGACTTCAAAATAAAATATTGTATACTGATTAAAAGGTTTGTCTTATAAATGTGTGTAAAAGTCGACATGATGGAAGCGTGTTCCAGTTTACAGTGACTGAATAATTACAATTAAAATGCCACCAGAAATTGATTTTTTCCTTTTTAAAGCACAAGTGCTAGAAATGATTTGAATCTCACTGGCTAATATTTCCCCATCAATAATTATTAGTTGTTTATAGATGATAGCAACCTTTTGTGTAAAAAAAAAAGAGCTTCACTAAAAAATACCAGTAGTCATCATCATCCATTTAATTTTTTTTTATCAATAATTTACTGCAAATTTTTTGTTGTTAAAATTCTTTTCCTAAATTTTTAGATCAACCATCTTAACCCTTTCTTGGTAAATTATTTTAAGTGAATCCAAAGAGCAAACATTTTTAATTAATTAAATGAGCAAAAAGCAAATATATCTGTATTAATTATACATTATGTGTCACTATATTAAAGACTTAAAGCAGCTTTACGGCGTTTTCCCCTTTCAGCAAGTATGTATGATTTGTCAGAAATCCTTTAAAGTGATTATCTTATGTACTGTAATATAATGTAAGCAATACGTCTTTTTTGTTGTTGTTGTTAAGCACGCTCCCTGCCCCGCAGAGCTCCGTGCAATAAGAAACTGAGCGCCGACCAGAACTAACCAATAGCGTTAGACTACCATTTAGATGCTTCAAATTTAAGGAATACCTTGGCTGATGCAGAGTTAATGAACTTTTCACGGACAAGTAAGTCTCTAAAATATAAATATATGACAACACAACATGACACGAGAATAATAGTATTTGTAAAACAATGGGTTTCAGCTCTCTTTGTCGGCTACAGAAGCACATTTATAAACAGAAACGTGAAGTCGCAATCTTAAAAAAAAAACAGGAGTGTGATATGCTTGTCAGCCACTAGATGGTGCCATCGGATAAGAGAACTCTGGAAACAAGCTTTAATGTTGTTGTTTCTGAATGTGTCGTATATTAGCAACAACACATTTTGCACATTAGGCCTTTTTCATATTACGTCACTCAAATTTAACAGTATGGTGAGATGTTTTTTATGCATTCTGAGGAGATTTTGTTCAAAATTGGGAAGTTTGATGTTGACAGTCTCAGGCCCTCTATTATATTCTCTTACAGCTGAAAACCAGAAGATTTTTCTCTCAAATACAAGTTCAGCTGCACTGATTAATACTGTGCAACTAAAAATACCTTAACGAATTATTAGTTACTATTTTAACAAAATTGAAATAGATTTATATATGTTTTATGCAAAAATCCATAATGGAAAAACAAATCTCAGATCTGTTCATCTGTTCTATATATTCATTTTTCAGTAGAGTGTAGTTTCATTATCTGGCATACGTGATTTAACTCTGAGTGTGTGATCTACTCTTTTTGGTTGAAGGTTTAGAGGAGTTGGTTTATAGTTTCCTTCATTTACCAGAGTTGCTGAACATTGACTGGAAACCATGTGTTGAAACTTTACTGCCATCTAGTGTTAAAACTTGAGAATGTTCTGATGTTCCATGAGCACATTCAAACTTTAGGTTTCTTAATTTTTTTTTATCATTTGAATTTTCTAATGGCATGTTTTTTTCTCTCTCTTTTAGATGCCTGTGACGTCCTGATATCTCAGGACCTGATGGATAGCACACACCCTTCCACAGTGCTAAGCAAGCTTAATGAGCAGCGCTCACAAGGTCTATTCTGTGATGTCACCATTGTAGTGGAGGATGTGAAGTTTCGGGCCCACAAGAACATCCTCGCAGCATGCAGTGGATACTTCAAGAATGCTTTGACAAGTTCAGACACATGCAGCTCAGGTCAAGTGCTTGAGCTTACAGACCTAAAGTCTGAAGTGTTTGCCAACATCCTCAACTTTATATACTGCTCAAAGGTGACATCACTTAGTGGACAGGACACAGGAGGGCTTATAGCAGCTGGGAAAAGACTTGGAATTCCCTTTTTGGAGAAGTTCACAGAGGAAGAAAAGCTAGATGAGTGTGTTGTGTCTGAAGACTTTTGCACAGCCCTTGGGTCAACAAAAACCAAGAAGGAAGCATCTAGACCTGAAGAGACAGACAGTACCAGAGGGCCTCGTATTACTAATGCCTTCTCTATTAATGAAGTGTGTCTTGGCAACAATGCCTTTACTCCTCTGGTTCAAAACAATAAAGAGCAGCAGTCTCCAGATGTGGGACAGCTACCGACGTCCAGCATCAATGGGAACAATGAGAATATGCATACCCTCTCTGAACACTCATACGCTGTAAACAAATCCTCTGAAGGAAAAGACAGCAGTCAGTGGGACAAGATCTGCAAGCCTGTATTACAGTCAAAGCAACTCCTTTACAGGAACACAGGCCCACTTAAAAAAAGACACAGATTGAGAAGCATTTTAGGGAGAAATATACTTCCAAGGCCAGCAGAGCTACAAACTGATAAACTAAGCACAGGAGCCCATGAAATATCTAATGGTGGACTTCTAACTACCATGGCCCCACCCCTACTTTTTTCAGAGGCAGAAACAGAGAAAGTAACAGACACAGGGCTACCTGCAATCACTGATGATAGAGAAATGGAGTTAGGTCCACCACCCCTGCCCCCTCACACAGAGAGCATATCAATCTATAGCTGTGACCAGTGTCCAGAGTTATTTTCCAGTAAAGCTCTTCTTACCATTCATTCAGAGGTCCATAAAAAACGTTTTGTTAGTCATTTGTTTTGCAAGTTTTGCCACAGAAAATTTATACACCTTAAACGGCTTCACAACCATGAGCAGGTTTGCCCAAAAGTCTCACAAGGCTCACCCAAGCTGCATCCCAGGGATTTATCAGCCAAAGACATGGATCAACAGTCAGATGACAGGTCAGAAATGGATGGCACTTTGACTCAGCTTCCTTCTCCAGACCTCTCTAACCCTTCTGTAGATCTCCCTAGTCCATCTGCAGACCTACCTAACCCTTCCGAAGACCCATCTAACCCTCATATGCCAGATACTATTAAACTTGACCAACCAGGGCATCTGCAGAAGGAAAAGACAGTGAGGCCAAGTGTTGGACAGAGGAGATACAACTGCAGGGTGTGTAAACGGGTTTACGTCACCCTATCTAGCTTGAAGCGACATGAGAATGTGCATTCTTGGCAGAGGGCCTACCCCTGTCATTACTGTAATAAAGTATTTGCTTTGGCTGAGTATCGTACAAAGCATGAAATTTGGCACACAGGTGAACGTCGTTATCAGTGCATTTTCTGCCTGGAGACATTCATGACATATTATATCTTGAAAAACCATCAGAAGTCCTTTCATGGCATTGATCCTAATCTGTCTGTTAGAAAAAAATCTGCCAGCGGTGGGCTGAAAGCTAGTGTTTATCCGATCAAGCTCTACAGGCTTCTGCCCATGAAGTTTAGAAAAAGACAATACAAGACGTACAGCCAGACATTCGGTGAAAGAGGGGATCCATCCTCACTGGAAAACGATTCTCTTATTCCTCCATTTGAAGAAAATGGTCTCATCAGCAGCCCTGACACTACTACTTTCCCTCTAACATTCATGGCAACGACAAAGATCATGTCCTCTGTCATGCCTCGCATCTACTTTGACAAACCATGCGACCAAGATACGGTCCAAACTCCGAACAGTGATTTGGAAATGAGGGGAAGCACAAGACGAGTGGGTGAAGACAAAGATCCACTTTTTCACAGCCATGACAGTGTCTTTGTTGTGCAGCCAAATTCTGAGTCATCTGTAGGTTACAATGATGATCCACCGATGCTAATCAACACAGACCACATTAGTAATAATGTACCATTCCTAAATTCTCTGAGCACTGTTAAAAAGTTAGGTGAGCTGTCAGCTTCTGCAAAAAGAGTTGAAGAGATGACCAAGGAGATACTTCAATCAAGCAGAGAGAGTCTGAGGTGTAATAAAGTGATAGAGACAAAAACAGAGACATATATTGCCAAACCTGCATGTCAGGGTCCTTCTTTGGAAAGTGACTCCATGCCACTGTGTCAGATAACAGTGAAAATCGGCAATGAGGCCATTATTCGTCGCCAAGTCAAAGGATCTAAACTCTTTCGCAGAAAGACAAGGAAAACAAGGATTAATGAGCAGAGTCCAAACCATTGCACTCCATCAAGGGAACACTCAGAGAGTCCCAGACGTCGCTTTAGACAAGACGTTTCTACCTCCAAAGAGCCAGAGATATATGAGGACACCAATGACTGTGACACAGCTGATCAGCTTTGGCGTCCCTACTATTCTTACAAAGTCAAAAAGAAAAGAAAGAAACACAGATACAAGCACAGAGAAGATTTGCTTTATCAGTTTCCTGAATCTGTAGAAAGAATTGCTGCCGGTTCAGCCCATCTTGATAGGACAAATTTTCTAGCAGAGGAGAGCAACTCAGGAAGTAATGCAGGGGTGAAACATGGTCTCAGTAGGGACTTCAACCCCAGGGCCAACTATAACTGTGACATCTGTGACAGCTCTTTCATCACTGAGACCGGACTGAGAGCTCATGTGATTGGTTCCCACCCATACTTCTGCCGAACTTGTGGCAAACAAGGTCCTCCTGGTGAGGCACCTTCTAGTGGCGACTACATTTGCAAAAGCTGCATGGAGAATGGCTCCTGCTTTGACAACACGCCCCGAAGCCCCAACCCAGAGAAAAAATACCGCTGCTCCTTCTGTCCCCAGAGATTTTTGTATCTCGCCACCAAGAGAAGTCATGAGAAAAGGCACCAAGCAGAAAAAGAGGAAAGTTACAAATATGATGCCATCACATCAAGTTCTAAGTACTCAGCACACACAAAGAAAGACAATGAACAAGGTGCCACCAAAGTAGAGGTCAGGGACAATGAAGAGGACATTTACATTAAACATGAAACCACAGAAGACGAAAAATCTCCATCTGATAATATACTCAAAACCAAGGAGGCAACTGACCAAACATCTTTGACCATCTATCCAGACGTGTCACTTTCTAGAATGAAAGGTCCATTATCACTGAGATTGGATTCGCTGCCTGATTTGACATTCTCCTCAAAGATCAAGCATAAAGCAATGAAAAGGAAGACAAACACTCATCATTCTGTGTTTTTAAAACAGCAGGACAGTGACAGAGACAATGACAGCAACAAGGCAATGTCAGTGGGACCTAGAAAACACAGTTGTGGAAATTCTAGCAAAACATTTGGGAGGAATGATTCTGAATCTAAAAGTACGCAATTTTCAATGCACAAAGTAAACAAACCGGTATTCAAAGATGAGCCCTTTTACTAAGATATTTAGAACTAAAACCAACAAACAAGTAAGTAAACACATTTGAAGTCAGGTTGATGATATTGTTATGAAAGTTTTGCAAAATAGTCTTTTGGAGATAAATACAATGAAGTGTTTTAAAAGGCAATACTAAGAATGAGAATGTAGCATCAGTCTTCTGACATCTTACCTTTTCTAAACCCCCGTTTAGGACTCAGTGATTTTTGCTATTTATGTTCCTTTATAGAGGATATTTGGTAATATAAGGTCATCTGACACAAACTGTATTTTTTTCTTTAATCTATGCATGTAGAGCAGTGCAATAACAAATCAGCATTCTCAACACAGATAACTGATCTATCGTGGTCACATCTAGACTTTATTTTAAGTAAGTCTGGATAAAACTAGAGCTGTTTTCTGCTGTCACATTGTTGTATCTCCTGTTCAATTAACCTAACTTTGTGAGTTGCACTTTATAGTATACTGATTTGTTCTTTAATACTTTGATAAATACATTTTTATTCTAAACACCACTGATGTAATTTGACTTTTTACCGAATGCATAGAACCATTGTAACATGAATTTACAATTTTTTTTTGTTTATTATGTATAAAATTGTAAATCTATTTAAATAAAAATTGTATTAAGAACAGTTAAATTTTGTCCTTCTTTACCACACAGCTTAGGGATAGTTATCCTACTGACACTGAAACGCATAGTACTCACAACTACAGATGCATCAGTCTGTTCAAATGTTGACATTTAATTGCAGAAAGATTCAAATTGCTAAATGTCTTGAGGAATGTTTTCACAAAAACCCTTTTCCACAGTAACAGTTTTCCTAATATGAAGCCACATGATGGATATCTGTTCCTTTAGGGACCTGGAGCCCTTCTGAGAAGTTCATTTCTTCTTTGTTTCACATCTGTGTTTGGCCTCCAAACTCACTTTCCAGATGTTTTTAAATCCCTTGCTTCTGTCTAGGACTAGGGTTATGATGCAACATTTTTTCACTGTCCTGCAAAACTTATCAGTAATCCAATGCAGGTAAAATTTCCTCGTAGTTCTTAATAACTGATTTAATTTTCTGCACCTGTACAATGAAAGAACACTGACTGTTGGTTTAATTTTGACTATGTGGGCAATAATTAAAGGTGGAATATGGAGCAAGAACACCAAAGCACCATCTAGTGGGGGGAGGTTGTAGTTACAACAATAGAACAAGGTTTCCAGTCATCAGGATACCAGGTTTGCTGCTGATACGTGAAACTTGTATTTAGGTCCATCTTTTGAAGGCTTCACCTAAACTCACTCTGCTTTTAGATCGCTCCTCTTCTGAGAAGGATAACGACGTTTTCTGGGCTCAGAGGCAGCTGCTTGGCTTACTGAATCAGCCATTTTCCACAGTGCCAGCCTCACTGTGCTAAGCAGACTGGTGACCCGCAATGGTGCCCTCTACTGGCTGAAAGATGTAAACATAAATCCAGTGTTGTGTCTGTCAAAATAAATTTTTGATTATCTTTTTTAATTACATTATGGCTTTGAAAGGAAATATTGTAACTTCATTATGCACACCTCTAAACCCCCGTGGATGTATTATTTTTTTAAGTATAACTTTTCATTAAATTGTTTCATATTCAATCTTTAAATTAAACACTACTTTTAGGTATGTATTACATGTCCAAATTAGAAGTAAAAATTCAGTAACATAACATATCACTTTAGACTGTAAATGCTGAAGGGGGCGCACTCTCACTGAAATAGTTAACAAAGAATCATACTTATACAGGTATATAAATAATGTCCACCACCATGCATTATGCACAGTTATAGCTTTTGCAAGACATTTGCATGATTTCAGAAATGTTCCCATTACTCACTCTGACCAGATTGTAGATCAGTAGGGTCCTATAACGGGTCCATATGTGAACACCTGTTCAGGGAAAAACCTGGAGGGAAAAATATGATTTGTTCATGTTATACTATATATTTAAAGATTTTGCAACCAATATTCTTGTGAGATGAAACTTCAGGTTTTCTGAGAAAGGGGACATGTGCCTGATGCCAAAAAACATCTTCTCCCACATTTTAGCAAACAGGATGGATTTGATATGATATTGGAATCTATGTTCAGCGGTGCTTTTTTTTTGACTAGAAAAATAAAAGTACAGCTTAGTATTTTCTCTAGGTGTTAAAGGGGACATATTATGCAAAACTCACCCTTTGCATCCTTTTTTGCTGCCATGTGGGTCTCAACTGTCTGTATAGACACTCTTTGTGTAAAAAAACTCCATCCAATTATTTTCTGTCAGTGTTTGGTTTTAAGAATTATGATCCTTAAACAAGCCATTTAAAAAAGTCCCTGTTTGTGACAAACAGTGAAATTAGAATAGAACCACCTCTCACATTTAAGGGACAGCCGTTGCTGGAGGAGCAATGGCTCTACTCCAAGCCCCTCCCAGAAATTGGAGCTTCTTAGCTAATAGTAGCCTGTGTGGGGGAGTGGTGGGCGTGACCAGCACCAGCTTGCCCTGAAACAGCTCATTCAGAAAGGTACTGAAACTGTCAAGAATAAAACTGCTAAAATTGTCTTATGTAAGAGATTTTGTGCAAACATCTTCATGAACATGTTTTGAATCAACCCTAGAACTAATTTAAATTAAGAAATAAGACATAATATGCCCCCTTTAACATATGCAACAATATTCAAATGTACTATGTATAATTTATGTCTCATACTAATATCATTTAAACAGTTAAATCAGAACTGTGCATTTGGATGCTCTCGTTATCTCGTTTACACACTCATCATCTAATCTGCTTCTTACTGGGAGATGGTGCCTAACTCCAGCATTCTTTGGGTGAGAGGCAGGGGACACCTTGGACAGGATGCCAGTCCATCACAAGGATGCATTGAGACAACCTCTTACTCACTCGCGTCTAGTGGCAATTTAGTCTCCAAAATGCAACATAACATGCACGTTTTTGGTCAATGGGAGGAAACTGGAGTAAAACCCACACATGCATGGAGAATGCATGCTAACTCTGCGCAGAAAGGCTGCAGCTGGGATGTACACCTGGGACCTCCTAGCTGCAAGGCAACAGTACTGTTGCCACCATGCAGTCCTGCATTTAGATAACTTTGCAAAACTGTTATCCTCTCATTAAGTGCAAGGCCAAAGGCCACCTCTGGCCCTCGGTCAATGTTCAATAAGCTATCGGTGCATAAACAAAGTTAAAACGCTACTTTTTTTGTACCTCGAACGTATCCATGACCACTCATGCTAACTATGCTAAACGCACTCCCTAATAAAAAGACCTGAAAGATTTTTTTCCTAACACAAATGCCTACCCACCCCACCTCCCTGTTCACTCTTCTCAGTGCTCATCCAGCTTGAAGCACAACTTGTTTTGATTAAAATTCACTTGTAGCAGATTATCAAGTTTTCTAATTTACTTTCGCTGATGGGCTTTTATAAAGATTAGTTTGTGATGCTAAAAGTTATAATGTGTTTAAGTTTCCAACTTTGCTGAACCAAAACAAAATCTATCACTTGTTTCCTAACAGGATGGTTTATACTTTCAAATGTGAACCCACAGTTTCCTAAACTGAGGAAATGAATTGTAAATAGTGATGCACTGATATGAAATTCTTGGGCCGATACCGATATCCGATATAAAGATCACCGTTATAGCCAATAACTGATATTTGCCTATACCGATGTACTGACATTAATGCTTCTGAAATCAGCAGATTTTGTATTCAAATTCAAATTCAAAGATACTTTATTAATCCCAGAGGGAAATTAGAGTTTCAGTACACACAATTCAGAGAACAGACATACATGGGCAAGACACATGACAAGAATTGGTGACTGTGGTCATTCGCAACCCTGAGTCGCGCTACCTTAATAGAGATAAGAGGGTTACAGGATGATTGGTTCAGGTGGAGGGGGAAAAAAGGGCACTTCAGAGTTACCCTCCACCAGGAGGGCAGCTTTGCTCTGCAAAGAAAAAAAAAAAAACACCTGAGACAGAAATGCAACAGACTTCAGACAACACAAGTGTCCACTAGGTGGGGTGGTGGGTTTGGGACTCTCCACACTTCACTTCCTGCAGCCACTACAAGCAGCGAATGTCACCTCAGTCTGAACAGGGGGAGGAGCATTGAGGGTTGCAGTGACCCTGGGATGATTCAGCAGCCTTCCCACAGTCCCGCCCAGGCTGGGTTAGGAGACAGAGTTGAGTTGCCATAGCGACGGCACATTCCACATATCTTCTGAGGGGAGAGTTTTCGTTGGAGCCTTGCTGGCTCAAGGGCACCAGATTCCGATTAGAAATTGTTTTGGGGCCAGACAGAGATAATTTCCTCTCTGTCTTAGTTTGTTGGTCCTCAACCTCTCAAAATCCCAATAATGGACATTAATCTATCCCAATCCGTGCTGATTCGTCCACTCTATCCTTGATGGCATCCATCTTTTGTGCCAATGAATGAATCTCGGCCAAAGTTCCAAGTTTAACGATTCATCTCGACAATTATGTGAGTCTGTGAATTCACAGGGTGGTGCAAACCATCTCTGATCTCCGGGAGCAGGCCAATATTCCTCGACAGCTCGTTGATTTTCCGGTAAGCGAGGAAGCCTCCAAGGCCAATGAGCAGGAAACCTGACACCAACACCACAAATATCCACACGTCTTAAGAGACCTCCACAAACAACTGAGGTAAACAAATCAAGTTCCACTGTTTCCAGGAGTCCATGATGTGTCCAACTGGGTCTGTCCCGGAGGGGCATCCGGAAGCCCCTCCTCCCGTTCTCATCGTTGAAAAAATTTTATCAATCGCGTTGAGTGACCAATTGACGAGGTCCATTTTAGTGATTTCAGTTTCCAGTTTCCAGAAAAAATGCAGAAGCAGACGTGCACCCAGCACACAGAGACAGACAAAGGGCCTTGAGGATAAGATATGGAGGAGAGGTGGAAAAAAGCATCTGCACCTTCCAAGAGCCGGAAGAAGATTCTTTCTCCACCCAGAACGCGTTCTGATACATGCATTCACCCACAAACAAAACACACTTCACCTTAGATTCATCCAAACACAGGGTTGCTTTTTATTACCAAAGTTTTTATAAATTGTCTTTTATAAATTGTCTTTTAAATTGTCATGTTTTAAATTGTTTAGTAATAAATTTCTTAACCTTTTTAAACTTGACTCTTTCTTGAAATAAACACAGAGTGGGTGTATATTAATCACTGAACAAGCAAAGATCTTTAGATCTTCTGAATTAACAAATAACTTTTGCTCTTAAATTAAATCTTTAAAAAAATAAATATAATCTTTTGAATAACATAGACCAAGCAAGCTGGTGTATGAATTCTTATCTATTATATATATATATATATATATATATATATATATATATATATATATATATATATATATATATATATATATATATATATATAATAGATAAGAATTCATACACCAGCTTGCTTGGTCTATGTTATTCAAAAGATTATATTTATTTTTTTAAAGATTTAATTTAAGAGCAAAAGTTATTTGTTAATTCAGAAGATCTAAAGATCTTTGCTTGTTCAGTGATTAATATACACCCACTCTGTGTTTATTTCAAGAAAGAGTCAAGTTTAAAAAGGTTAAGAAATTTATTACTAAACAATTTAAAACATGACAATTTAAAAGACAATTTATAAAAGACAATTTATAAAAACTTTGGTAATAAAAAGCAACCCTGTGTTTGGATGAATCTAAGGTGAAGTGTGTTTTGTTTGTGGGTGAATGCATGTATCAGAACGCGTTCTGGGTGGAGAAAGAATCTTCTTCCGGCTCTTGGAAGGTGCAGATGCTTTTTTCCACCTCTCCTCCATATCTTATCCTCAAGGCCCTTTGTCTGTCTCTGTGTGCTGGGTGCACGTCTGCTTCTGCATTTTTTCTGGAAACTGGAAACTGAAATCACTAAAATGGACCTCGTCAATTGGTCACTCAACGCGATTGATAAAATTTTTTCAACGATGAGAACGGGAGGAGGGGCTTCCGGATGCCCCTCCGGGACAGACCCAGTTGGACACATCATGGACTCCTGGAAACAGTGGAACTTGATTTGTTTACCTCAGTTGTTTGTGGAGGTCTCTTAAGACGTGTGGATATTTGTGGTGTTGGTGTCAGGTTTCCTGCTCATTGGCCTTGGAGGCTTCCTCGCTTACCGGAAAATCAACGAGCTGTCGAGGAATATTGGCCTGCTCCCGGAGATCAGAGATGGTTTGCACCACCCTGTGAATTCACAGACTCACATAATTGTCGAGATGAATCGTTAAACTTGGAACTTTGGCCGAGATTCATTCATTGGCACAAAAGATGGATGCCATCAAGGATAGAGTGGACGAATCAGCACGGATTGGGATAGATTAATGTCCATTATTGGGATTTTGAGAGGTTGAGGACCAACAAACTAAGACAGAGAGGAAATTATCTCTGTCTGGCCCCAAAACAATTTCTAATCGGAATCTGGTGCCCTTGAGCCAGCAAGGCTCCAACGAAAACTCTCCCCTCAGAAGATATGTGGAATGTGCCGTCGCTATGGCAACTCAACTCTGTCTCCTAACCCAGCCTGGGCGGGACTGTGGGAAGGCTGCTGAATCATCCCAGGGTCACTGCAACCCTCAATGCTCCTCCCCCTGTTCAGACTGAGGTGACATTCGCTGCTTGTAGTGGCTGCAGGAAGTGAAGTGTGGAGAGTCCCAAACCCACCACCCCACCTAGTGGACACTTGTGTTGTCTGAAGTCTGTTGCATTTCTGTCTCAGGTGTTTTTTTTTTTTTCTTTGCAGAGCAAAGCTGCCCTCCTGGTGGAGGGTAACTCTGAAGTGCCCTTTTTTCCCCCTCCACCTGAACCAATCATCCTGTAACCCTCTTATCTCTATTAAGGTAGCGCGACTCAGGGGTGCGAATGACCACAGTCACCAATTCTTGTCATGTGTCTTGCCCATGTATGTCTGTTCTCTGAATTGTGTGTACTGAAACTCTAATTTCCCTCTGGGATTAATAAAGTATCTTTGAATTTGAATTTGAATACAAAATCTGCTGATTTCAGAAGCATTAATGTCAGTACATCGGTATAGGCAAATATCAGTTATTGGCTATAACGGTGATCTTTATATCGGATATCGGTATCGGCCCAAGAATTTCATATCAGTGCATCACTATTTACAATTCATTTCCTCAGTTTAGGAAACTGTGGGTTCACATTTGAAAGTATAAACCATCCTGTTAGGAAACAAGTGATAGATTTTGTTTTGGTTCAGCAAAGTTGGAAACTTAAACACATTATAACTTTTAGCATCACAAACTAATCTTTATAAAAGCCCATCAGCGAAAGTAAATTAGAAAACTTGATAATCTGCTACAAGTGAATTTTAATCAAAACAAGTTGTGCTTCAAGCTGGATGAGCACTGAGAAGAGTGAACAGGGAGGTGGGGTGGGTAGGCATTTGTGTTAGGAAAAAAATCTTTCAGGTCTTTTTATTAGGGAGTGCGTTTAGCATAGTTAGCATGAGTGGTCATGGATACGTTCGAGGTACAAAAAAAGTAGCGTTTTAACTTTGTTTATGCACCGATAGCTTATTGAACATTGACCGAGGGCCAGAGGTGGCCTTTGGCCTTGCACTTAATGAGAGGATAACAGTTTTGCAAAGTTATCTAAATGCAGGACTGCATGGTGGCAACAGTACTGTTGCCTTGCAGCTAGGAGGTCCCAGGTGTACATCCCAGCTGCAGCCTTTCTGCGCAGAGTTAGCATGCATTCTCCATGCATGTGTGGGTTTTACTCCAGTTTCCTCCCATTGACCAAAAACGTGCATGTTATGTTGCATTTTGGAGACTAAATTGCCACTAGACGCGAGTGAGTAAGAGGTTGTCTCAATGCATCCTTGTGATGGACTGGCATCCTGTCCAAGGTGTCCCCTGCCTCTCACCCAAAGAATGCTGGAGTTAGGCACCATCTCCCAGTAAGAAGCAGATTAGATGATGAGTGTGTAAACGAGATAACGAGAGCATCCAAATGCACAGTTCTGATTTAACTGTTTAAATGATATTAGTATGAGACATAAATTATACATAGTACATTTGAATATTGTTGCATATGTTAAAGGGGGCATATTATGTCTTATTTCTTAATTTAAATTAGTTCTAGGGTTGATTCAAAACATGTTCATGAAGATGTTTGCACAAAATCTCTTACATAAGACAATTTTAGCAGTTTTATTCTTGACAGTTTCAGTACCTTTCTGAATGAGCTGTTTCAGGGCAAGCTGGTGCTGGTCACGCCCACCACTCCCCCACACAGGCTACTATTAGCTAAGAAGCTCCAATTTCTGGGAGGGGCTTGGAGTAGAGCCATTGCTCCTCCAGCAACGGCTGTCCCTTAAATGTGAGAGGTGGTTCTATTCTAATTTCACTGTTTGTCACAAACAGGGACTTTTTTAAATGGCTTGTTTAAGGATCATAATTCTTAAAACCAAACACTGACAGAAAATAATTGGATGGAGTTTTTTTACACAAAGAGTGTCTATACAGACAGTTGAGACCCACATGGCAGCAAAAAAGGATGCAAAGGGTGAGTTTTGCATAATATGTCCCCTTTAACACCTAGAGAAAATACTAAGCTGTACTTTTATTTTTCTAGTCAAAAAAAAAGCACCGCTGAACATAGATTCCAATATCATATCAAATCCATCCTGTTTGCTAAAATGTGGGAGAAGATGTTTTTTGGCATCAGGCACATGTCCCCTTTCTCAGAAAACCTGAAGTTTCATCTCACAAGAATATTGGTTGCAAAATCTTTAAATATATAGTATAACATGAACAAATCATATTTTTCCCTCCAGGTTTTTCCCTGAACAGGTGTTCACATATGGACCCGTTATAGGACCCTACTGATCTACAATCTGGTCAGAGTGAGTAATGGGAACATTTCTGAAATCATGCAAATGTCTTGCAAAAGCTATAACTGTGCATAATGCATGGTGGTGGACATTATTTATATACCTGTATAAGTATGATTCTTTGTTAACTATTTCAGTGAGAGTGCGCCCCCTTCAGCATTTACAGTCTAAAGTGATATGTTATGTTACTGAATTTTTACTTCTAATTTGGACATGTAATACATACCTAAAAGTAGTGTTTAATTTAAAGATTGAATATGAAACAATTTAATGAAAAGTTATACTTAAAAAAATAATACATCCACGGGGGTTTAGAGGTGTGCATAATGAAGTTACAATATTTCCTTTCAAAGCCATAATGTAATTAAAAAAGATAATCAAAAATTTATTTTGACAGACACAACACTGGATTTATGTTTACATCTTTCAGCCAGTAGAGGGCACCATTGCGGGTCACCAGTCTGCTTAGCACAGTGAGGCTGGCACTGTGGAAAATGGCTGATTCAGTAAGCCAAGCAGCTGCCTCTGAGCCCAGAAAACGTCGTTATCCTTCTCAGAAGAGGAGCGATCTAAAAGCAGAGTGAGTTTAGGTGAAGCCTTCAAAAGATGGACCTAAATACAAGTTTCACGTATCAGCAGCAAACCTGGTATCCTGATGACTGGAAACCTTGTTCTATTGTTGTAACTACAACCTCCCCCCACTAGATGGTGCTTTGGTGTTCTTGCTCCATATTCCACCTTTAATTATTGCCCACATAGTCAAAATTAAACCAACAGTCAGTGTTCTTTCATTGTACAGGTGCAGAAAATTAAATCAGTTATTAAGAACTACGAGGAAATTTTACCTGCATTGGATTACTGATAAGTTTTGCAGGACAGTGAAAAAATGTTGCATCATAACCCTAGTCCTAGACAGAAGCAAGGGATTTAAAAACATCTGGAAAGTGAGTTTGGAGGCCAAACACAGATGTGAAACAAAGAAGAAATGAACTTCTCAGAAGGGCTCCAGGTCCCTAAAGGAACAGATATCCATCATGTGGCTTCATATTAGGAAAACTGTTACTGTGGAAAAGGGTTTTTGTGAAAACATTCCTCAAGACATTTAGCAATTTGAATCTTTCTGCAATTAAATGTCAACATTTGAACAGACTGATGCATCTGTAGTTGTGAGTACTATGCGTTTCAGTGTCAGTAGGATAACTATCCCTAAGCTGTGTGGTAAAGAAGGACAAAATTTAACTGTTCTTAATACAATTTTTATTTAAATAGATTTACAATTTTATACATAATAAACAAAAAAAAATTGTAAATTCATGTTACAATGGTTCTATGCATTCGGTAAAAAGTCAAATTACATCAGTGGTGTTTAGAATAAAAATGTATTTATCAAAGTATTAAAGAACAAATCAGTATACTATAAAGTGCAACTCACAAAGTTAGGTTAATTGAACAGGAGATACAACAATGTGACAGCAGAAAACAGCTCTAGTTTTATCCAGACTTACTTAAAATAAAGTCTAGATGTGACCACGATAGATCAGTTATCTGTGTTGAGAATGCTGATTTGTTATTGCACTGCTCTACATGCATAGATTAAAGAAAAAAATACAGTTTGTGTCAGATGACCTTATATTACCAAATATCCTCTATAAAGGAACATAAATAGCAAAAATCACTGAGTCCTAAACGGGGGTTTAGAAAAGGTAAGATGTCAGAAGACTGATGCTACATTCTCATTCTTAGTATTGCCTTTTAAAACACTTCATTGTATTTATCTCCAAAAGACTATTTTGCAAAACTTTCATAACAATATCATCAACCTGACTTCAAATGTGTTTACTTACTTGTTTGTTGGTTTTAGTTCTAAATATCTTAGTAAAAGGGCTCATCTTTGAATACCGGTTTGTTTACTTTGTGCATTGAAAATTGCGTACTTTTAGATTCAGAATCATTCCTCCCAAATGTTTTGCTAGAATTTCCACAACTGTGTTTTCTAGGTCCCACTGACATTGCCTTGTTGCTGTCATTGTCTCTGTCACTGTCCTGCTGTTTTAAAAACACAGAATGATGAGTGTTTGTCTTCCTTTTCATTGCTTTATGCTTGATCTTTGAGGAGAATGTCAAATCAGGCAGCGAATCCAATCTCAGTGATAATGGACCTTTCATTCTAGAAAGTGACACGTCTGGATAGATGGTCAAAGATGTTTGGTCAGTTGCCTCCTTGGTTTTGAGTATATTATCAGATGGAGATTTTTCGTCTTCTGTGGTTTCATGTTTAATGTAAATGTCCTCTTCATTGTCCCTGACCTCTACTTTGGTGGCACCTTGTTCATTGTCTTTCTTTGTGTGTGCTGAGTACTTAGAACTTGATGTGATGGCATCATATTTGTAACTTTCCTCTTTTTCTGCTTGGTGCCTTTTCTCATGACTTCTCTTGGTGGCGAGATACAAAAATCTCTGGGGACAGAAGGAGCAGCGGTATTTTTTCTCTGGGTTGGGGCTTCGGGGCGTGTTGTCAAAGCAGGAGCCATTCTCCATGCAGCTTTTGCAAATGTAGTCGCCACTAGAAGGTGCCTCACCAGGAGGACCTTGTTTGCCACAAGTTCGGCAGAAGTATGGGTGGGAACCAATCACATGAGCTCTCAGTCCGGTCTCAGTGATGAAAGAGCTGTCACAGATGTCACAGTTATAGTTGGCCCTGGGGTTGAAGTCCCTACTGAGACCATGTTTCACCCCTGCATTACTTCCTGAGTTGCTCTCCTCTGCTAGAAAATTTGTCCTATCAAGATGGGCTGAACCGGCAGCAATTCTTTCTACAGATTCAGGAAACTGATAAAGCAAATCTTCTCTGTGCTTGTATCTGTGTTTCTTTCTTTTCTTTTTGACTTTGTAAGAATAGTAGGGACGCCAAAGCTGATCAGCTGTGTCACAGTCATTGGTGTCCTCATATATCTCTGGCTCTTTGGAGGTAGAAACGTCTTGTCTAAAGCGACGTCTGGGACTCTCTGAGTGTTCCCTTGATGGAGTGCAATGGTTTGGACTCTGCTCATTAATCCTTGTTTTCCTTGTCTTTCTGCGAAAGAGTTTAGATCCTTTGACTTGGCGACGAATAATGGCCTCATTGCCGATTTTCACTGTTATCTGACACAGTGGCATGGAGTCACTTTCCAAAGAAGGACCCTGACATGCAGGTTTGGCAATATATGTCTCTGTTTTTGTCTCTATCACTTTATTACACCTCAGACTCTCTCTGCTTGATTGAAGTATCTCCTTGGTCATCTCTTCAACTCTTTTTGCAGAAGCTGACAGCTCACCTAACTTTTTAACAGTGCTCAGAGAATTTAGGAATGGTACATTATTACTAATGTGGTCTGTGTTGATTAGCATCGGTGGATCATCATTGTAACCTACAGATGACTCAGAATTTGGCTGCACAACAAAGACACTGTCATGGCTGTGAAAAAGTGGATCTTTGTCTTCACCCACTCGTCTTGTGCTTCCCCTCATTTCCAAATCACTGTTCGGAGTTTGGACCGTATCTTGGTCGCATGGTTTGTCAAAGTAGATGCGAGGCATGACAGAGGACATGATCTTTGTCGTTGCCATGAATGTTAGAGGGAAAGTAGTAGTGTCAGGGCTGCTGATGAGACCATTTTCTTCAAATGGAGGAATAAGAGAATCGTTTTCCAGTGAGGATGGATCCCCTCTTTCACCGAATGTCTGGCTGTACGTCTTGTATTGTCTTTTTCTAAACTTCATGGGCAGAAGCCTGTAGAGCTTGATCGGATAAACACTAGCTTTCAGCCCACCGCTGGCAGATTTTTTTCTAACAGACAGATTAGGATCAATGCCATGAAAGGACTTCTGATGGTTTTTCAAGATATAATATGTCATGAATGTCTCCAGGCAGAAAATGCACTGATAACGACGTTCACCTGTGTGCCAAATTTCATGCTTTGTACGATACTCAGCCAAAGCAAATACTTTATTACAGTAATGACAGGGGTAGGCCCTCTGCCAAGAATGCACATTCTCATGTCGCTTCAAGCTAGATAGGGTGACGTAAACCCGTTTACACACCCTGCAGTTGTATCTCCTCTGTCCAACACTTGGCCTCACTGTCTTTTCCTTCTGCAGATGCCCTGGTTGGTCAAGTTTAATAGTATCTGGCATATGAGGGTTAGATGGGTCTTCGGAAGGGTTAGGTAGGTCTGCAGATGGACTAGGGAGATCTACAGAAGGGTTAGAGAGGTCTGGAGAAGGAAGCTGAGTCAAAGTGCCATCCATTTCTGACCTGTCATCTGACTGTTGATCCATGTCTTTGGCTGATAAATCCCTGGGATGCAGCTTGGGTGAGCCTTGTGAGACTTTTGGGCAAACCTGCTCATGGTTGTGAAGCCGTTTAAGGTGTATAAATTTTCTGTGGCAAAACTTGCAAAACAAATGACTAACAAAACGTTTTTTATGGACCTCTGAATGAATGGTAAGAAGAGCTTTACTGGAAAATAACTCTGGACACTGGTCACAGCTATAGATTGATATGCTCTCTGTGTGAGGGGGCAGGGGTGGTGGACCTAACTCCATTTCTCTATCATCAGTGATTGCAGGTAGCCCTGTGTCTGTTACTTTCTCTGTTTCTGCCTCTGAAAAAAGTAGGGGTGGGGCCATGGTAGTTAGAAGTCCACCATTAGATATTTCATGGGCTCCTGTGCTTAGTTTATCAGTTTGTAGCTCTGCTGGCCTTGGAAGTATATTTCTCCCTAAAATGCTTCTCAATCTGTGTCTTTTTTTAAGTGGGCCTGTGTTCCTGTAAAGGAGTTGCTTTGACTGTAATACAGGCTTGCAGATCTTGTCCCACTGACTGCTGTCTTTTCCTTCAGAGGATTTGTTTACAGCGTATGAGTGTTCAGAGAGGGTATGCATATTCTCATTGTTCCCATTGATGCTGGACGTCGGTAGCTGTCCCACATCTGGAGACTGCTGCTCTTTATTGTTTTGAACCAGAGGAGTAAAGGCATTGTTGCCAAGACACACTTCATTAATAGAGAAGGCATTAGTAATACGAGGCCCTCTGGTACTGTCTGTCTCTTCAGGTCTAGATGCTTCCTTCTTGGTTTTTGTTGACCCAAGGGCTGTGCAAAAGTCTTCAGACACAACACACTCATCTAGCTTTTCTTCCTCTGTGAACTTCTCCAAAAAGGGAATTCCAAGTCTTTTCCCAGCTGCTATAAGCCCTCCTGTGTCCTGTCCACTAAGTGATGTCACCTTTGAGCAGTATATAAAGTTGAGGATGTTGGCAAACACTTCAGACTTTAGGTCTGTAAGCTCAAGCACTTGACCTGAGCTGCATGTGTCTGAACTTGTCAAAGCATTCTTGAAGTATCCACTGCATGCTGCGAGGATGTTCTTGTGGGCCCGAAACTTCACATCCTCCACTACAATGGTGACATCACAGAATAGACCTTGTGAGCGCTGCTCATTAAGCTTGCTTAGCACTGTGGAAGGGTGTGTGCTATCCATCAGGTCCTGAGATATCAGGACGTCACAGGCATCTAAAAGAGAGAGAAAAAAACATGCCATTAGAAAATTCAAATGATAAAAAAAAATTAAGAAACCTAAAGTTTGAATGTGCTCATGGAACATCAGAACATTCTCAAGTTTTAACACTAGATGGCAGTAAAGTTTCAACACATGGTTTCCAGTCAATGTTCAGCAACTCTGGTAAATGAAGGAAACTATAAACCAACTCCTCTAAACCTTCAACCAAAAAGAGTAGATCACACACTCAGAGTTAAATCACGTATGCCAGATAATGAAACTACACTCTACTGAAAAATGAATATATAGAACAGATGAACAGATCTGAGATTTGTTTTTCCATTATGGATTTTTGCATAAAACATATATAAATCTATTTCAATTTTGTTAAAATAGTAACTAATAATTCGTTAAGGTATTTTTAGTTGCACAGTATTAATCAGTGCAGCTGAACTTGTATTTGAGAGAAAAATCTTCTGGTTTTCAGCTGTAAGAGAATATAATAGAGGGCCTGAGACTGTCAACATCAAACTTCCCAATTTTGAACAAAATCTCCTCAGAATGCATAAAAAACATCTCACCATACTGTTAAATTTGAGTGACGTAATATGAAAAAGGCCTAATGTGCAAAATGTGTTGTTGCTAATATACGACACATTCAGAAACAACAACATTAAAGCTTGTTTCCAGAGTTCTCTTATCCGATGGCACCATCTAGTGGCTGACAAGCATATCACACTCCTGTTTTTTTTTTAAGATTGCGACTTCACGTTTCTGTTTATAAATGTGCTTCTGTAGCCGACAAAGAGAGCTGAAACCCATTGTTTTACAAATACTATTATTCTCGTGTCATGTTGTGTTGTCATATATTTATATTTTAGAGACTTACTTGTCCGTGAAAAGTTCATTAACTCTGCATCAGCCAAGGTATTCCTTAAATTTGAAGCATCTAAATGGTAGTCTAACGCTATTGGTTAGTTCTGGTCGGCGCTCAGTTTCTTATTGCACGGAGCTCTGCGGGGCAGGGAGCGTGCTTAACAACAACAACAAAAAAGACGTATTGCTTACATTATATTACAGTACATAAGATAATCACTTTAAAGGATTTCTGACAAATCATACATACTTGCTGAAAGGGGAAAACGCCGTAAAGCTGCTTTAAGTCTTTAATATAGTGACACATAATGTATAATTAATACAGATATATTTGCTTTTTGCTCATTTAATTAATTAAAAATGTTTGCTCTTTGGATTCACTTAAAATAATTTACCAAGAAAGGGTTAAGATGGTTGATCTAAAAATTTAGGAAAAGAATTTTAACAACAAAAAATTTGCAGTAAATTATTGATAAAAAAAAATTAAATGGATGATGATGACTACTGGTATTTTTTAGTGAAGCTCTTTTTTTTTTACACAAAAGGTTGCTATCATCTATAAACAACTAATAATTATTGATGGGGAAATATTAGCCAGTGAGATTCAAATCATTTCTAGCACTTGTGCTTTAAAAAGGAAAAAATCAATTTCTGGTGGCATTTTAATTGTAATTATTCAGTCACTGT
>SSNQ01033991.1:90529-115153 GCA_006942095.1 Nothobranchius kuhntae
TATATATATATATATATATATATATATATATATATATATATATATATAGATAGATAGATAGATAGATAGATAGATAGATAGATAGATAGATATAGATAGATAGATATATATAGATATATAGATATATATGCATATGAATTTCATTTGTCAATATGTTTGATCTTCTTAGGAATTAAAACATAAGCTGATAGCAACAGCCTTTAATTCCTAGATATGTAGTTCATTAACCCTACACACATCATCCTCCTCACCCTCTGAAACAGGCAAACAAATGGAGATGAGATGGAAAAAATATTGGTTGTTAAGATCAGCCTGGTTTTATTTATCAACCCGATAACGATATTTTAAAAAATGGCTAACAACGGCCGATACCGATATTGATGCCGATATATTGTCCACCCCTAATTGTAAATCTTTGTATACTGATTTACCTAAACGAAGCCTAGGCAGTTTTGGCTTGCTTTTAGCACCCCCTAGTGTCCTGTTGTAGAACCAAAACCAAAACTGTGCATTCACCTTTTTAACACCTTAATCCAGCAGCTGAAATGTCTCCCAAGCCTTCATTATTATCTACAGGAGCACTTTGTCACTAAATTAAACAAAGCAGATTTGTTCATGTTCAGGAAACATGCCGGAAGGAGACTACAGCACCAGGTCAGCTCCATTTTTTTCTAAAACCAAAAGACCTGGGCAATTCTGAAGTTGCAAATGCAATTTTCTGGCCGCAGGGGGCGATAGGGGCTGGGTAGCATTTCATTAAACCTGAAAAGGGTCATTTTAGCACAAAGTGGCTCAAGAAAATGATTTAAAAATAAAGTTGCATAGTGTCTTTTTAAACGACAATAGATGTGTTTCTCTGATTTATGTTTATTTTGATACCAGGTATAAATTCACCCCACATGAAAAAAATGCTAATCACATAAAATGCAATTAATGGTTTCATTAAGGATTATTCCATTTTGCAATAAAAATCAGACACTGGCTTGTGTCGATTAAAGCAAGGAGGCTAAAACACAAAACTAACATTGCACACTTAAAATAAACCTTTAAAATAGTCTCAACATTTAATTTAAATACAGAAAACAAAGCTATAAAAACTACAAAACTAAACAAGCTGACATTTTTATTTGAATAATGTATAAGTAAACATCCATAGTTAAGTGTTTCGTCCAAGTAGGACTATAAAATGTGATTTTAGTCACCTCTTAGGTGCTTTGCGTCATTTTTCTGATGATATTGCAGAATAACATCAAGGGAAGTGGATCTTTGCCTTGAAGGAAGGGTCTCAGCTAGCTCATTCACATTGTGCCAGTGACTACTGACGCGCACATGAGCGTGTGTACACCGGACACGGGTCACTTCAGCGTTGGTGTCAGAGGTTAGCTAGCGCAGCTAGCACTACAAGTCCCAGTCTGAGCACCGAAAGCGCAGTTGTAAGACACCTCACCGCAGACACCTTAAATCCTTTCAAAAGCCTTTGCAGCTACAGTCTGACGCAAAGCGACACTAGAGGAAGTGTTGTGTTTTGCCAAATGTTTCAAGGCATCCGTTTTTTACGAGACCTGACGTGACGCGGCGGTGGGGCTGGCTTTCCTCCACTCTGCCTGCATTGATAAACGGATATGATGATAAAACAGCGCTGAATGCAGCGGAGCAGCAACAACACTCAGCTCTGACCATGGCGGAAGAGGACGACGCTAAGATTCGGATTTTACAGAGTCTGCGGGGTAAAATATGTAAGTGCGACTGACTAGGTTGTCGTTGCGTCTCACGGGGGCAGTGAGGTTGGTAGACAAGCCGATCAGCGAGATGGTAGGAACCCAAAGGGGCGCGGCGTGCTATCAACAGCCGACAGTGTGAAGGCAGAGACGGACACTAGAGCTCTGTTGCCTGCTGGTGTCTAACGTCAAGTTAGCCTAGCATGCTAGCAGAAGCTGCTGGCTTGTTATACATTGCTCCGGCTTAACCGCTGTCAGTTACTTTCTTTACAATAGTACAATAATTAACTTAAAAACGTTGCTTATTTTGTTGAGCTCAGCTGCTACGTGAGCTCATTTAAGGTTGGCGACAAAGTACAGCAGGCTACTATCAACTACAGTCACTAAGCTAACCCATTCAGCTTTTAACGTTTGTCGATTGCAGGTGTTCTATTAAATGTAGCCCCTTCATTTTAAGACGTATAAACTGCAAGATTGTGGGACATATTGTAAATCTTTTGCCATAGTTCGTCTTATACTTTATTGATTATTATCAAAATACTGCCATGTAGTATTTAAATACTGTCACATATCAAATTTGTAAAATTATTTCTGTATTTTCTTAAATGCAATAAATGACTGCATAAAACGTTCTAGAACACACCATAAAAAGTTTAGTAATGGTAAAAATAAGTATAGTTGTTGCATCTATTTTAAGTTGTATTTAATGTTGAGTTATTAAACTGAGCCTAGTCTCTACAAACTATTTTGTCACCCTGTGCACCATTATGGTTTGATCTAAAATAGAGTTCAGCTGTAGGGTCTCATCATTTGTCAGAATATTAACACACAAATAGGAAAGACACCTATTTTAGAGGTTGTAGGATATAATTCAGCAAGCAATGCACAATCATTTATCTGGACAGCACAAATATATCCCTATGTTAATGCGTGTAATCACAAAATACATGTTTAATTTTTGTCCAAGATGGATTTTGCTGCTTTGTGAAAAAATTTGAGACCCTTCTAATATTTTATGGTCCAAACTTAAACAGTTTGTCATTTAATAAACAAGTTATGTAGCAAATTTAATCATGCTTGTGAATTAGTTAACATGCCATGCCACTCCACCACATATTGATGTTTCAGGTTTTTTCTACTAGTATATTGGTCTCAGAAATAATGCAATTGGTTTTTAAACAGAAGGCAAATGCTGCAAATTTATAAATGTATCTGTAATGGAAATAACTTTTGACCAGAGATTATGTGCGATCTGAGTCTAAGAATATATAGCAGGGCTAGATTGGTCAAGTGGCTTGAAAATGATTTATTTAGAGGGGAAAGGAATGCAAAAACTTTAAATGCACACAATAGGAAAGTAAATGTCAGTTTCACTACTATGAATTAATGAGAAAATGGTAAGCAGAACAAAATTGAGGAACTACAATGGCATGTAACTCACTTTGCCATCTTGCGAAACTCCATTCTTCCTCGTTCACATTTGGCCCTTTTTCTTTAAAGCATACATCAGTGAAGGTGGCACTTTCCGAAGTTGTGTTTTTAATTTGTCTTTAGAAGACCTGAGTAGATGTGTGTATGTTTGCTCATGCTCAGTTCAGACAGTAGGAAGTTAAATCATTCATTGTTTAGGTTTCTTTTCCTTTCATAGATTTATTTGGCTAAAATGTGTGTTTTTGTAGGAAAAGTGACAACAGCAAGTTTTACGTGGTCTACATCCACTGGGCCATCTTGGTGTAAGTTTTGAGACGACCAGGCTGCTTTTCTAAAGTTAGCCATGCTTTATTATTATTAGTCTGCTAGCTGATCTTATCGATGGCTTTACTAAATGAGGTCCCTACCTGAGCTTAGCGAACCAATCTAAATTGGGTTAGACTAATTTAGACTCTGGCTGTCTCTTTAATCCATTAACCTAAAATGAACTGAGAAGCTGTGTTAGAGCCGCGGTGCGGTCAACTCAAAGGCGACTCATCAGGCGCTGATTTGGTGCTTTTATGTATTTGATCTGCTGCTCCCCCCCACTCCTGGCGCATCATTTGTGTCTGCCTGCAAAGTAATGGAAGTGGCGTGTGTTACAAAGGTGTTTGTCATTTGTGAATCAGCGCTGTTCTGTCGCCATTGGTTATGCTGAGGAAGTCCATGTTTCATGTTTTTAACCACATATGAGCCTCAGCTCCACTTCAGCTACATCCGCTTTGCAGTTTGCCCCGACAACTGGCAGGAGCTCAAGTCCTCAAGTGAACAAAAAGGTGTCAAACATCAAAGTGTGTCGTTTCAAAGTGTTGTTGCTGTGGCTGATAGGATAGTGATAAGACTCTGGGTGTGCAGTCTGATTCAGTTCATTTATTTGATTTAGCTTTTGGAAAGAATAAGACTTGATTTTTTATTTTTCTACAGGTTGTCTGAGTATAGATAGGACTTTCTAATTGTTTAATTTAGCTGAAATAAGTTCAACAATTTAAAAATATGTAGATTATTATCTCAGAACTTTGTACAAATAAACCTACTAGAATGTGCTTGTTTAATGGGAAAAATGCTACCTAAAGGTAACAGTATGGCTGGATATAATTAGTATAATACACATTTTTGTTTTTGGTACGATTTAGCTATTCAACTAGCAGGTTAACCACTTAGAGCACATTTTAGACCATGTTTCTTAGTGATGCATACAAGACCCAAAAAAAAAAACAATTCTATAAACTATGGGGATGTTTTAATATAAAGTTAGCCATTATTACCTTTCATTATAATATTTCTCTTATTGGCCCAAGTTAAAAAAAAAAGTCTTTTCTCGATGTGTGGAAGTACAATGATGTTTGTATTGTTCAGCCAGGGAAATCTGGGGTTGCTTGGCTTTGGCATTATTATTTTGTAGTCCAGAAACTTAAACGTTTAGCAATCACTGCTCTACAATTTAAATAATGTGCTAAAGAAAATGTAGAGGCTTATTTTTTTACTTTAGAAATGTTGCTCTTATTTAGATATTTGTCAGAATATTAATGCTTGATTCCTCTTGATGTTGCAGGGGAAGCTAAGAACCTAGGTCCAGTTTCGGGTCCAAATCGACAAAAAGACCTCTGTACATTTTGCACCGTAAGTCTGGATCAGGAGGAAGTTTTCCGCACCAAAGTTTCAGACAAAAGCATCAGGTAAGCGCAACATCAGTTTACAAAGTATTTATAACAAACTGCACATCACATTGTCAAATGGCAAGCTTCATAAAAACAAATGAGATATTTTGACCTAATGCTAAGTGGTGGGTACTTAAGCCTAAAACAGAAACATGTCAACTGAAAAATATCAGAGATAAATGTCAGTTCACCACTAACGACCTTTTATAAAATGTTATCGGCACATGATGTTAAAACGCGTTGCGTGATGGAGCTGCGCGTAGTGTATTACTGATTTTTGTCACAAACAAACTCGTTCCACAGCTCACTGATAACACGTAATACTGGTCAAACAATAAAAGAAAATCTAAACACCTGTTTGTTTTGAGTGAAAGCAAAGATTTCAGGTTCATTGTGTTTGTCATTTCTTCCACAAAGTCATTCTTTGAACTGGGTTGTGAATCTAGGTGTGTGGTAAACATGTGGGTCAGCCAAGGAAAAAGGTCGTAGGATTAGCTGCTCTTGGCTGCTAGCTGTCACTATTGGAAAAATATACCTCAATTGAAGATTTCTATTTTGGTTTTTCAGGTTGCTTGTTTTTAGTGTTAGCCATGTTTAGCGCATTAAATATAGAGTTTAATATTGTATTTTTATACATTTTTTATTTGGTTGGCCATTATTGTACAGTAAAATAAAAAAAAAAGAGACACATATATCACTATAGCTAATGAGATCAATCAAATGTAATGTTTCCAGAAAATATTCTAATATAAACCTTTAAACCTTTGCCAACACTTTTGTAACAATAAAGAGACAGTGTGTAGTTTTTACTGGACATATCCATGAAAACGTTGCTGAAAATGAATTAAACGCTTCCCAGTTGTTGAAAAATATAGGCGTCTTCGTAACATATAACCATAAAAACCATTACAAATGCTGGCGCTACAGAGTTAGCTTGCTGCAACCTTGCAGGCTCACAGTTAGGGTGAGACTATTAGTAGAGAGAGGTGTGTGTGTGTGTGTGTGTGTGTGTGTGTGTGTGTGTGTGTGTGTGTGTGTGTGTGTGTGTGTGTGTGTGTGTGTGTGAGACTATGTCCCTCCTTTAGTTTTTTTGAAAAGAAAAAACTTGACTACCCAGGGCTGTACAGTGCGACACATGTTGCATGTGCAATGAAAAAAAAACTCAACAATATTTTGACGTAGCACTTGTGCGACAACTCTTCAAGTTGTGTTCTCCAGAACTTTATTGAACAAAGTTCAGCAAAGGTAAGTTAGTTGTTTTTTGTGTAGAAGATGTGACAGGCAAAGCCACGGCATGCCACCATGCCAAATAGTGGTTGTAGTCTATTGGGATAACAAAGTGTTACCTTGTCAGTGTAGTTACTCTTATATTTTACTACAATTCCCACAATGCCTGCGTGTTCTTGCGAGTCTACTTGTATAAGGAAGTCATGGAGAATATGCAGCTGCGGAGGTGTTCTAAGATGTGGCTTTGGCCGTAGATCCCAATCGGCTGATCTCTATGGAAAAACACGTGATCTGCAAATTGATCTACGTCATTCAGAGCCCATTAGTCATACCAGCTAATCACCTGTCTGCCGCGCCTACTTTGAAGCCCACACAGACCCTGAGTGCAGCATCACATCTCCCTCCCTTCCCTCACACTGTGCAGGCAGGGACAGTCAGAAGGCCGAGCAAATAACCTGTGAAATAGTTAAAGTCATGGTGCTAGCATCAGCAGCCTTCCTCTGTGGTGGACGACACCTGGTTCGGCCCACAATGAGTCGCTACGGGTAATGAATAAATAAATAAAATTAAAATGATGATAATAAACACCAACACGCAAATTTGTGAGAATATTTTTTGCTCTGTTGAACTATTTAGTTTGAGAGTTTTACTGTTTAAAATCTGTTAGATTTTTGCTGACAGCAGCTACATTTAGTTTCTGTTTTCCTTTTGACTGGATCGCTGCTGGCTCATTTAAAACGTAACGTTTTTGGACTCTGCCTTTCGAAAAAAACCTGAATTGATAGGAATCAAAATGAGGAATTGGAACTGGATATGTTCTAATTCAAACGATGTCCAACCCTAGTTAACGGGTTTATGAACGACGTTCTCTGGCTGTTGGAGAGCTGCAGATCTCTATGAAGCTAAAGCCTTAGCTAAAACACCCTGTTAACCATAGACTTTATAAAAAGTAGACCCTGCACATTTGGAAGTAGTGGTCAGTGCAACATCTACTCTTCAAATCTATGCTTTTGAGGACAGACCTCTGTAATGAACACATTTGAATAAATGAAAATGTTCTTTTTGAAATTAAACCGACAAACATGTCTGAAGATATGTCTTGTTTTTGTGTTTTCATTGTATGCACTGCTAGTGTTTGTCAGTGTGTTGAAGTATTTATAAGAACTACTTTTGGTTTTTAGAGATTGTAACAGAGTTGTTATGGTGGTGCTACAAGTTTTTGCTTTTGTGCTACAAAACCTACAACTATGTAGCACCAGTGCTGTAAGCTAAAAACGTTTACGTACAGCCCTGCAGGCTCAGATATAATCTTTCCTTCAATTGTGATTGAGACAATTGACTGTTTTGTGATCATTTCTCTGACATTCTTACATATTACTCCTTTAATTTTGGATTAAATTTAGGTTGTGTTCTAAATATATGGTAGGCATGTTAAGTGATTTTAATAAACCCCAGGCATGTTTGTTGCAATTTAATTGGTGCTAATATTACCATCTTACTGAGAGATCTTCACATTAGAAACTCCTTTTTAAAATTTGTTTCTGGAAAAAGTTGCTAATAGCTGTTTCACTACTGACTATGTACCATTTCTACTTGGTAAATGTGACATGATTTTAGGCGGAAATTAGCTTAGCCAATAGTTTCATGGTCACGAGAAGTTCAGAAAAAGGTGTGGAAGGTTGGGAAACCGTTCAGGTTTCTGTTTAGCCCCTTGCACCTTGTTGTAAACCCTGGCCCAACGTCTTAAGGTATTTCACAACAGCCCTTTTCCTTTTTGTGTTGCTCCCTTGTAGGTACTGTTCAAAATGATTTTACAGTCTCTGAGGAAGTGTGTCCTCCCACGCACTCCTCTGTCCTCTTGTGTGTCACACTCAACTACCGCATCTGCTGCTTAGCACATCTTTTAATAATCAACCATTTTCGGGACGCTCTTTTCTTGAATTTGCTTTCCGTAATGTCTGTGTAAAGGCTGTGTGGAAGCTCCAGCTGTGACTAATCCTGAGGATAAAGCAGGCCAGTCAAAACAGCTGTGGTACCTGGTAGTTCTGTTTTAGAGGCTGGGATGACAACATAGAGTTTAATGAGTGTATATTTCAGTTTTTACAGAACAGGGGGTGTACTTACAAGTGCATATTTCTTTGTGATATTTGAGGAGGATGCGTGGGCGTACACATGATGCGTTGGCTAACCCCAGTGTGGAAGTGTCAGGCAAGATATTTCACCGTTCAAAATGTATTGATTGTGGAGAGAAGCAGTATGAAATGTGGCGTTGGGTCAAGCCGCCATTATCGGTGTGTCTGCTGATGAGGCCAGTTTCAGCTCTCACCTCAGTGTTTTCTGAAAGGACAAAATGTGTATCAAATACATGAAGCCATGGTAGCAGTGGGTGAAGTGGTGATTCATCTACAGTGAAATCGTGATCTCAGTTTAAACATGGAGTTTAGATTTTCTTTTATTTCTTTTTTTTTATTTATTTATTTTAATTTCTATTTAGTAACTACACTGTTTCTTTATGTATGAAAATATGAACAGCCAGAAGAGGTAAATTATGGCTTGCTATTAATAGTGATTGTGCTTTTTAATACATTTACTGGTAGGGATGGACCAACATGGGTTTTTCTATTGCTGAAACCAGTGCTGATATAAAAAGGTCACGGTCAGTCGCTACTAGCCAGTGTGCACCGCTGTGTTTTTCTTTTTTTCCTTTGGCCAATTTTCATGGCTGATATCTATACATTTTATGCCTTTTTTGCATTCTAAAATTTCACTAAAAACACACATTTCCTCACCTTTGAACACTGAATTTAACCAACTCTTAATTTTATGCACTGTATTAGTCAAACATTTAACCAAAGGTTAATCAAACAAATCATAATGATGACCAATCATTAAATACAAAATGGGTAAATAAAATGAAATGTCCTTTGGCAGTAATGTTTTACAGCATTTATTAAGCATATTTTCTATGAATGTAAATTTACATGAAATGTTTTTTTTTTTTTTACTAGCACAGAGGTGGCTGCGGAAGTGCCTGTTTTTAAATTGACCACTAAAGAGGTGTCAGCCGATGCCAGTATTTAAAATATGGTAAATATCGGCGCAATATATCGGCTGATCAATATACCCAGGGCCGTTTCAAGGCATTTTGGGGGTCAAGGCAAAAATAGACCCCTACCAGGTATTTTAAGCTGAGGTGCCATTTGTTAAGTTATTTTTTATATTTGCTCTTGCGCTAAAGTCCACAAGTGAAGAGTTTACACTCTTATTGGATTGTTCAAGCTACCTCACAGAAGTGCTCTGTTTAACAGCATTGTTAAATGTTAAAATAAAGTTAAGTAATTAATTAAAGGGGCATTATGGAAGTTTGACAGCCAAAACATGTATAGAAATAATAAATTTCTTCTTCATACATTCTCCTGCAATGCCCTGGTCCTGTAGAATGAGCCCTGGCATTTTTACTGTGATTGCCTGTTTTTCTGTAAAATCACAGAAAAAGAGAGCTGCTCGGGTCGAGCAGGCTGCTTCATGCGCGTTCACGCTCAAGCATAGCTCGTAGCATTTGCTATCCGTAGCTTTAGAAGCAGAGAGTGAGGTAGTGCCAACTCAGCGACTTTGTCACTGTTCCTAACGCCTAGTGACAAAGCTAGCTACATTTCTGAGGACCCTTAGCTACTTTCTTCTAGATATTTCCTGCAAATTAGCAACAAAATTGCCATTTTCGCTCCGAACCGTTCTTTGAACGTTGTTTCAGCTGTCATCAACGATATAAATGTTACAGATACAAAAGCCGCCACTGGCGCTTTGGCTCACCTAGTAATACGTCGGACTCTCGTGCAGAAGACCCGTGTTCGATTCTGGATGTGAACATAGTTATTTAGCGTTTATTTTTTACATTAATGGTATATTTTTTTACAGTAAGATGCCCAAATTTTTATTTGAGACTCGCCGAACGGCACTGAATTCACAGATAAAAAAGATGTGGGTTCAACTTTCATTTTGGAACAAATTTTTTCAAGCAAGGGAAGGGAATGATCTGAGCATGCAGGAAGACTGACCCATTATAAACCTTTGTCGGCTGTGCTGAAGAGAAAGGTACAGAACCAAATTATTTAAATAATTAGCTGCGCATTCTCCTGTCCTCTGTCCTCCGGGCCCCACACACACACACACACACACACGGGACTGTCTCAGCTGTTATTTTCGTTAAGGAGTGTGCACGTACAGCATGTGCGCTTTGTGCACGAGCCTACTATTGAAGCTGCCGTTACGCTTTTGGCCTGAGGGGGCAATCGCAAGCATAAAAATTCAAAACTCCGTAAAGTCCCTTTAAATAACAATTAAGGAACATCTTGGATCCATTTCTTCACTTTGTTTATTCTTTTTTTATGTATTGGAAGTTTTGGATCGGGATTCTGTATCGACAGATTCTCAAAATCAAATGTTGCGGACTCGAGGCCAAAAAAACCTGATGGGGACATCCCTTAAGACATCGTTTACATAACTTTCCCTCTTCTATAAATGCAAACCATCAAAGACGAGATGATTAGGCTTAGTGTGTCGCGTCTAAAACAGTCCTGACAGCTCATAATTTTTCTGTCCCTAGAACATTTATTTTATGGTTGTCTGTTTATTTGATATTGCCGTTTAATTTAGTTTTTATTACCTTGAATTAATTTAGTTTTTGTTACCTTGAACAAAGAAACATCCAAACAGCTACTTTACTTTAATTTAAAATAAAGATTCAGGTGTTTCTTTTTGACCCAACTAAAAGTTTATAAAACGTAGGGTTACGTTATGTAAACCCCGGTTCTTTGATAACAGAGTGAGGTGTTTCACTATGGGAATCGCCCTGGCGTGACTAACTACGGAATCTCCAATGACATCACGTCTGTCTCTGACAGACTGGTTGCGCCGAGCCCAGGCTCCGCCCACCCAGTATATACACGGCCAACCAACCCCTCCTACTCATTCGGACGATTTCTTACCGTCAACGCAAGAAGGGCATTGTTGGTGACACACCTCACTCTGTTATCAAAGAACCGGGCTTTACATAACGTAACCCTAAGTTCTTTTTCTAACTTCCTTCGGTGTTTCACTATGGGAGATATGGCCCACTCCCGGATTGCATGTCCATCCCAAAGCGAGCTGTAGCAAAATTCTGCTTAACCACTAAGCAGATGCTGTGCATCCTGCCTCCAGCACTGAATGCGCCAGTAAAGGTTGAGACACATCCAGCCTGTAAAACCGTACAAAAGTTAGCGGCGTGGCCCAGCTAGCTGCTGCACAAATATCCTGGACTGACACCCCACGAAACAGGGCCCAAAATGTGGCCATGCTCCTTGTAGAATGAGCCCTCACCCCCAGAGGGGGTTCAGCACCCTTGCACCTATATGAAAGGCTGATTGCTTCTACAATCCAGTGTGCCAGTCTCTGGCGAGACACAGGTTTTCCTTTATGGGCCGTGGCCCAAGAAACAAACAACTGGTCTGATTTTCTGAGACCAGCAGTCCTGTCCATATAAGCCCTTAAAGCTCGAACAGGGCAGAGACAGTTAAGCCGGGCGTACACTGTGCGACTTTTTCACTTTTTTGAGCCGATTTTCCAGTCGTGCGAGAAGCCACGACATCGGGGCGAGTTTTGCGCCGAGCGGTCGTGTAGTGTACAGGGGGTTACGAGAGGCGATTAACACCACGTGACCAGCCGCCGATCAGCAGTCGTGAGGTCGCAGGGACTTCTGGTGTGTTTAATATTTCGCTCGTCCCTCGTGAGGGTATCGCACTGTTAAAGCGGCGCTGCGAGCGGCTGCGAGCAGCTACGATCCAAAAAAGTATCAGAACCGCTCACGGCGCATGCGCGCGCAATCCTGCATCAACGCCGGTCGCTCGCTATTTCCCTAATAACACACGCTGTTCGTTTTTGTTTCTACACGTTTTTTTTTACTCACAAAGATTGTCAAGAAAGCGTGTTTGTCGTGTTCATGTCAAATTAAACTGATCACAAAACACAGATTTACTTTCTTTATTTCGTTTTCCTCATCCAACTCCCATAAATCCCCGTGTGTCCTCCTGCAGCTCTCCCGAAGGACAACAGGCAAGACAAAAAAGTCTGACGTGTTGAGTAAAAACTGCTATTTTTAGCACATTTTTAGGGCCGACGTGTTGCTACCAGACGTACAGTGTGAGCAGTCAGGTCGCATGCGAGAACTGGGTTGTGCAGTGTGAGCGCATGACTCGTGAGATCTGCTCTGCGAGGAAGTCGTGCAGTTTGAGCTGAAGCTGAACGCTGCGAGTGAAAAAGTCGCACAGTGTACGCCCGGCTTTAAGCTTCTGCTCTTCTGCTGAGGAAAAAGGAGGTGGGTGAAAAGCCAGCAGCTCCACAGGGGAGCAGCTATAAGACGACTCCATTACTTTAGGCACAAAAGCTGGATTGGGCAGCAGACACACCTTAGTGTAGCCAGGGGCCCACCGTAAACAAGAGGGACTGACTGACCATGCCTGAAGGTCACTCACTCTCTTTGCTGTAGTTAAAGCTAAGAGCAGTGCAGTTTTTAAAGAGAGAAATTTCAATCCAGCCCCATCTACCGGTTCAAAAGGATGATTACATAGGGCCTCCAGAACAAGAGAGAGGTCCCTCAGTGGTACCAGTGGCCTAAAGACTGGTAGCTTACGGCAAGCACCCTTCACGAAGCGACTCACTAATGGGTGTTGGTGTTGCCCCACTGGTTTGTCACCAAACCCCACATGGCATGCAGAAATTGCAGCCAGATAAACTTTGATAGTGGAGAAAGCTTTACCCTTGTCTATCAGACTGTAAAAAACAGAGTACATCCACCACCGAACACTGAAATGGGATAACATGTTTTTCTTCACACCACACCTCAAAAAAAACCCTCCATTTACAGCTGTAAAGAGAGCGAGTTGAGGGGACCCTAGCGTTTTGAATGGTGTCAGTGACACTTGGGGGCAGGCCTGCCATGCTCAAATTCCACCTCTCATGGGCCAAGCCCACAGAGACAAGCGGTCTGGGTGAGGGTGATAAATCTCTCCCCTGGCTTGGGACAGGAGATCCCTGTGGACAGGCAGGGGCCAGGGTTTGTCCCAAAGCAGCCGGAGTATTTCTGCCACCCACAGCTTGGATGGCCACAATGGAGCCACCAAGATCAAAGGCAGGCCCTGTTCCCTTACTCTTATTAGAATGGAGGAAATCAGACTGAGAGGCGGAAACGCGTACAGCAGCGCACTCGGCCACTAGTGAGCCAATGCGTCGACTCCCAGAGGCGCGTCCGCGTCTGTCAGGGATAAGAAGAGTGGGCAGCGGGCGCTTTCCCAGGAGGCGAAGAGATCTACGGTAGCCTGACCGAACCTCTGCCATATTTGGTGCACCACCTGGGGGTGGAGTTTCCATTCTCCATACAGATGATTTCCTCTGGACAGAAGGTCTGCCCCTCTGTTCAAGCTGCCCGCCACATGTGATGTGCGGACTAAGAGGAGTCTGGAGCTGCACCACACAATTATTTCCTTGGCTAGTGAGTGCAGCTGTAGGGAGCGTGTCCCGCACTGACGGTTGATATAAGCTACCACTGTGGTGTGGTCTGTCTTCACTAAGACGTGACGGTCCCTTAAGTAGGGCAGGAAGTGCTTTAAAGCTAGAGACACTGCCAGGATTTCCAGCACATTTATGTGAACCTGTTTCAAACTGCGTGACCAAACGCTGTTCACTGCTCTCACCATCAAGGTGGCCCCTCAACCTGTAAGGGATGTGTCCATTGTCATGGTAACTCTGGACACCACTGCCCCCAGCAGAACCCCAGTTGTGAGAACTTTTCGGTCTCTCCAAGGCTGGAGAGCCGACATGCACGCCGGAGTTATTTTCACTCTGCGGTGGAGATGACAGCGGGAGCACAGTCTTAACGACCTCACCCACCGCTGAACATCTCTCATCATAAAAAGACCCAGTCGTACCACAGAAATCATTGATGTCATGAGGCCAAGAAGGCACAGGCAAAGTCTGTACGACGCACGGATTCCTAACTGAAAACGTGCGACACATTGTGTGAAGGGAGCGATCCTTTCTTCTGACAGCGAAATGCGATAACAGAGAGAGAGTATCTGAAGACCCAGATATTCTGTGCATTGTCTGGGGAATAAACTGCTCTTTGTCCAGTTTGTTTTGAACCCCAGGTCGGTCAGATGGTTCAACACCACCAGCACGTCGCTGGCTGCTTGCTCCCGGTAGGGAGTGCAAATCAGATAATCGTCTATGTAAAAGAAAATTCTGATCCTGCGAGTCCTCAGTGAGGACAGCGCTGCCTCCACACACTTGGTGAACACCCTCGGTGCTAATGACAGCCCGAACGGGATGTTTGAAACTCTCAGGCTGTGCCCCGATAGACAAACCTGAGAAATTTCCTGTGTGGAGGATATATCGAGATGTGAAAATAGGCATCCGTGAGATCGATCTTGACAAACCAATCTCTTGGGCGGATGGAACGGCAGAGAGTTTTGTGAGTCAACATTCTGAAAGTGTACTTGCGTAAGTGTTTGTTTAACACACGCAGGTTGAGAATGGGACAGAGAGATATCCCATCCTTCTTTGGAATGAGGAAGTAGCGCAAATAAAAACCCTGGTGGGCCTCGTCGCTCTGCACCATCCTGATCGCTGACTCACTAATACTACTCCGTCAATGACAACCGAGTAGCCGTAGGAGCAGCTCACCGTGACGCGTTGACTGTTCCTAGTGAAGTGTGACAAGTGACTTAGAAGCACTTACTCAGCTCAAATCCAGACTGCGTTGGGACTGCGTTCGGCGACGTATCCTGACGGTATGCCTGGGAACAGTTAAGCAGCTAACCAAAGATAGCCTGAAAATCGCTGAGGGAGCAAAGTGTAGTTTCTCACGGGAAGAAAGCGAGAATGAGTAGGAGGGGTTGGTTGGCCGTGTATATACTGGGTGGGCAGAGCCTGGGCATGGTGCAACCAGTCTGTCAGGGACAGACGTGATGTCATTGGAGCTTCCGTAGTTGGTCACGCCAGGGCGATTCCCATAGTGAAACACCAAACGAAGTTAGAAAAAGAAATAAATACTGTTGTCTGTGAAGGTTCTCAGTCATCCAGGTCATTGTAGTCTAAGGAGCTTTGAAAGAAAAGTGTCTGGACTTCTTTGAGTTGAGTTTCTCCAAACACAACATACCAGTGTACTTCAGACCCAGCAACACACTCAGACAGAAACTGGTTCACCCAAAAGACAAAACTCCTAAACACAAACTGAACAATGTGGTGTACGCTGTACAGTGCAGCGAGGAATGCCCAGACCTCTACATCGGGGAAACCAAACAGCCACTTCACAAGCGCATGACTTAACATAGAAGAGCCACCTCCATGGGACAGGACTCAGCAGTTCATTTGCATCTAAAGGACAAAGGTCACTCTTTGGAGGATGCCAACATTCACATTTTGGACTGATGGTTTGAAAGAGGAGTAAAGGAAGCCATTTATGTCCACTGTGAGCAACCATCTTTGAACAGAGGCGGTGGTTTACGACACCAACTGTCTGCCATCTGTAATCCAGTTTTGAGATCCCTTCCCAGATGCCTCAACGCCCACGCATATCCTGGGCTATCTGACCTCAGGAATTCACATGATAGGGTGGGGCCAGGCTTCACAATGAGCTCACCCGAAACTCTGGCTGAATCGGACCCACACCCACCCTCACACCTTGGCTCATGTGTTTGTGTAGAAGATCATCAGGGGTCTTTTGTTCCCTCTTCGGGGGGAAACTCCCACTGGGTTTGAATCTAGAGCCCCCTTCAGACAGGCCATGAAAAACGGAAATGTTCCGGACTCTGTCCGTAAGACCTTTGTGTCTGAATACAAACATCCGGATAACGTGTTCCGGAATTTATCCGGACGAAGCCCCTAGTAACAGGTCCGGACTTGTTACGGGCAAGGTGGCTGCTTCAGACTGGTGAGGTAAAGTTCCGGACAAGGGGGAGGGGGAGGAGGAGGGGACCGGGGGACGCTGTGCGCACCTAGATAGCCCGCTGCTGTAGAATGCGGTGAACCATGGCAGCTCGCCTCCTACGGTACCGCCTAGACGCGCGACGGAACGCTTCACACCGCTTCAGTGATTCCTTTAACCATTGAGCTTCATCATCCAGGTCTCTTATGCGGCTTCGTGTGCGCAGAATTATGCTTAAGCGCCTCGTGATTTTTATCTTGAGAGGCGCTATAGAAATGATATTTTCTTCTTCTTCTTCTTCTTCTTCTTAACATAAGTCCGATTCTCCCCACCCCCCACCCCACCCCCCGCCGCCGTCAGACATCTGGAACTTTTCCCTGCTGTGTGAACGCAGCCGAAAGGACAAGTTCCGGTACAAAAGTGGTGTGTCTGAAAACACAGTTCCGGTTAAAAACCGGATTGAATTGTCCACAAATGTTCCAGAATGTCTATCTGAAAAGGGCTTGGGACAGTCCACCATTGACCTTAGATCTGAAGAAGCCTCTCGAATGAGAGGTGAAACGTCTTCAAGCAACTCAAAGAAGTCCAGACGCTTTTCTTTCAAAGCTCCTTAGACAACTAAATACTGTTGACTCTGTGACTGGGTACATCTGCTTGTACCACACACATCTAGGTGGTTTCTGACTTGTGATATTTTTGTTGTTGATGGTTGATTGGATCACATTTTTATTTATAGTCATATTTGGCGGACTAGTACATTTTTTTTCTTATACTGAGGACATCTAGCTTTATGCGGTTAAATGAAATGCTGTTCATTTTTGGAGCTTGCATGTTTTAACTTAACTTTTTCTGGTCCAAGTAGTCTTTTTAAACAGGCTTTAGCTAGGAATGAATTAATCCCAAATGCAGGAACAGAATATAAATGGTCTCATTTATCATTTTAACATATTTGTAAAAAATAAATAAATAAATATAATACAATGGTAGCCCATCTGAAAAGTTTTGATTTTAGCTGAATTTTTAAAAATCCTGCAAAAAGTACATAATACTGAATACAGAAAGGAGCTGAATGGTTTTGAGGTGATTAGATGACTAAAATGACATATTTAAGTCTCAACATTCTGAGAACACAACCCTGATGAGTCATAAGGGCACCCTGTGAAGTCCACCTTCTGCTCAGACATCTCTTTTCAGCACATCAAAATATGCTGACTTTGTGCTAGTAATGAGACATCGCTGTTATAATGAACCGTGCTCAAAATGACTAAAAATGTCTCCTGATATACTGAAATGAAACTTTGGTTTTCTCCAGGAAGAATTAGTTTTTGTTTTTTTGAGATTGTTTTTTTTTCAGTGAATCATGATCTAAAACACAACAAAGTGTGTCTATAAATACAGAAGCATAAACATGAATAATGTGGTTATTCATTATTTAAGCATGTAAACATTCAAACAGCTGATCGTAAATATTTCTGTTTCCAGCCCTTTCTATGGAGAAGATTTCTACTTTGAGATCCCGCGCCCGTTTCAGTGTTTATCCTTCTACGTTTGTACCAAGGGCGTTTTTCAGAGGGACCTGCCTGTTGGTAAGTCACATTCAGATGATGTAGAAAAGAAAAGTGGAAGTGTTTTGGCTCACTGTCTTGGATTTTTATAGTTTGTTTTTGTCCCTTTTCAGGCAAGGTGTCAATTCGAAAGGATGATCTGGGTAAATACAACGGAAAGGAGAACTGGTTCAGCCTCCAGCCGGTTGATCCCAACTCAGAGGTTCAGGTAATTTCTAAGAACAAACAGCGTCACAAAAGGTGACTCATTTCTAAACTTGGCACCTTAGTATCTCATCCCAAATTTAGGCCAAAGCTTTATTTTTGCTTTTAGATCAATTTTACATCCATTAAATTGATAAATACTACATGTACACTCTTTAATTACAGTATTTTTGAGTTTTACTGAATTTATAGACTAAACAGTGTTTATATTTAAGGATGTTTGATATTATTATCAGATGGCGTTGGCATGATCTTTTGGAAATGATCTATATTGGTTTTTACTTTTCCAATGACACAAATTTTTATTACCATGCTCATAATATATATTGTCTGTTTTTAAGATATTTTTGTTTATTTTGCTACAACTGGCCTAACTTTAATTGAAGTAGTTGTCATAGTTTACAAAGATGATGTTTAAAGTTTACGTACGAACGATAGGAGATATGTTAGTTACCTAAAGTAGTTTGTTGTTTCTTTTATGAATGGGTCTCACATTTAATGGTATTTCTTTATTTTGGTGTCAGAAATGAAGAGAGAGTATTTTGGTATATCTATTTATAGTGAATAAGCCACCAGTTGATTCTTTCATTTTTTACTTTGCTGTTGTGACTCCACAAGGTAAGGCAACCCAAGTATTAATGTGTCTGTGTTATTAAGTACTTGGATGCTTTTTAAATTTGCTTTTCCCTGAATCAGACTTGATCAGAGTGCTGGGCAACCATGTTGGTGAGGACAGTCAGTAACTTCATTTATAAACTGATTTTCAGAGGAACCCAGTAGATCACTTAATGGAGTCAGTCATAAAGCAGCAAACCGTCTCTCTTAAACCTGCACTCCTTTTTTACAAACATGAGAAACCCATGGCTTAATCTTTGCTGCAGCATCTCAGATGCAGCTGTGGTTTTGTGTTACAAAATTCCTGGACTCATAACGAGCTGAATGACAGAGAGTGTTTTCAGCTGGCTAATTAACATTTTCATTTAGGTGCAAGAAACACTCATGATCAGATCAATCATCTTTTATTATAGCTCTTAAAGAGCTTTCACTTCTATAGGTAAAGTTTTACAGACTGCTCCTAACCACTCATTGTAGGTGTGTTTCCACTACCGGAGCTTCAGGGTAAATTTGCAGGAACTTCCTGATATGCGCGTGTCTCCACTTAACCGAATGGACGTTTTCTGGGCCATTTTCTGGAACTTCCTGAGTACCTGATCAGGGGTAGGTACTCTAAATGGCCTGAACAAAACATTTGGTTAACTCACCCTGAATGGTTTTAACTCGGTAGGAAATGGCATCAGCAGACGCTGTTCAAAACAACCAGCAGTAGTAAAACTACTGAAACTAAGAGTTGTATATGAAACTGAATGGAAGCAAAAGGAAAATAAGCACCGATCGCACTGCTTTAAAATTGCCCTTACTAAACTCCCAACACCGGAAAACACTGGGAAATTCCCCCACAACAACGTAATTCACGGGGCTTTGTTGTCTCACAGAGCACCATAAAAAATGGAGCTTCTGGTCATTGAATACCACATTTTACATCACGCAGCTGCCCTCGTCCTCTGAATGCATTAAATTATGATATACTTCAACAGATTAAAGCAGATTCAAACGTGTGTTTCATTGCTGAGCCATATTGTGGCTTATTATTGAAATTGTACAACAAGCTGAAACAGTTGAAGGAAATTTATTGAAACCAAATCACAGGAGATGTTCAGAAAGTGTGGAAGTCTGTATGTTCATCATGTGTTACTAAACGTACCACATCGCAGGTCATTTGTGTTAATGAACTATTAACGCAGATAGGACATAATTAATGCCCAGAAACTGAGGATGGTTTGAGCTCGGCATCAGACTCCTTAAACCCAAAGCAGGTACAACCGGCATTACCCCATCTTCTTTACAAGCACGTCTCCATCCACCTGCTGCAGCAACAGCCGTTGCAACATGTTGCATATAATTTGCCGGTAAAGATCTCCAGAATTTATTCTAAATAAAAAGTTTTGTGGTTTTGTGTTGCCAGTTTGTCAATCGACCTCAACTTGTTGCTGTTGGATTTCAAACATTGGAAAGGTAAAATGGTCTTGAGTCTGAAAATGGTAGAATGCCTTCTCCAGGTCAGGGATGAGGTACTGCCCCAAGTGGGAGGACTTTAAATATCTCAGGGTCTGGTTCATGAGTGAGGGAAGGATAGAGCGTGAGATCGATAGGCAGATTGGTGCAGTGTCTGCAGTAATGCGGGCGTTGTACCGGTCTGTTGTGGTGAAGAGAGAGCTGAGCTGGAAGGCAAAGTTCTTGATATTCCGGTCAATCTACGTTCCTATCTTCATCTATAGTCATGAGCTTTGGGTAGTGACCGAAAGAATGAGATCATGGATACCAGCGACTGAAATGGGTTTTCTTCGTAGAGTGGCTGGGCTCTCCCTTAGAGATAGGGTGAGAAGCTCAGTCATCTGGGAGGGGCTCGGATTAGACCCGCTGCTCCTCCACATTGAGAGGAGCCAGTTGAGGTGGCTCAAGCATCTGGTCAGGATGCCTCCTGGACATCCTGGAAGTCTGGGCCTCTCTGCTTAGGCTGCTGTCCCCACGACCCGACAGAGTCAGAGCATAGTCTAGTGAGGAATGCAGAGTGAGATCCTTCTCTGATGATCTTACTCTGTTCTGTTTTTGGAGCCACATATCATTTTCTAGATTTAGTTTTTAGCTCCTTTTAGTTTAGATGTTTAAACATTGGTTCCACACTCATTTAGAGTTCTCAAATCATGTAGAATTAAAAAGAAACTTGTGATCTGACGGAATCAGAAGCAGCTTTGTCACAGACGTGGTGTCTGTAACACTGACCCGACCCCCCCCCCCCACCCCCCTCCGCCAACATAGATGAGTCAAAAGAAGTGACGATGGTCATGAGGCTAGAGAGAAGGCCCCACAGGCCAGTCTTGGAGAGTGTGAGCGGGACTCCCCTGGTCCCTCAATGCCACATGCCGGGTAGCAAGGCTTTGAGGAACTTTTGCATGTCCTCCTACCTCTCCAGCTGTTATTGGGCCTGCTGACCAGCAGCATCAGCACAGTGTAGTTTGGCAGAACCACTCCTGAAGAGAGTGATGAAGATCACCAGGCCTGCCGAGTCAGCAGGATAACTGCCTCCATCCTCATGAATTCTACCCAACCCCAGCATGGAGTGTTTATTCCCGACTCAGGAACTTTCCCTCCATCAGCCGTCAGAGTCCTAAACAGCTGATAGGAGTTTAGACCTTGGCTTTAGCTACTTAGCTTCTATCAGCTTTTGCACACTTCTTATTTCATACATCATATTTTTCTTTCACCCAATATAATATTTTTAACTTTCTTGCAGTTTTATATCAATGTATAGTTTGCAAGGTTTTTATTTTATTTTATTTTATTTTTTTGGACTTTACTCATAGAAACAATTTCATTAAACCGGGAAAGATGTTTCCTCACTGCACATGACAATATCCAATAAGCTTATTTCTGCAGTGCTGGGTCAAGATTTGTACGAGATCAAAGCGGCTTTCTTCTTGTGACGTAGTCATGATGAAAGTACAGCATATTACCGCTACTGTGCTGCTTTACTGGAGCGACCATGTTGACTCTAGCTGCCATTAGCCCACGCTGGTCTATTCTGGGTATGTGCTGCAACACTGATTCACTCACAAGTTGACACTTTCCACTGCAAAGTTACATCAGTGAGCGATGGAGGTGTTAATGCAGCGCCTCTGGTTTGGTTTGTTGCCAAAACTGAGCTTTTTTCTGCACCCAGTGAACCCAGCGTATTTACTAACGAGATCTATTTTTATTTATTTTTTTGATCACACGGCATGTATAGCTCAGCAGCAAGGTGGTGTTGGTAAGGGGGTTATTTACTGAAGATATTGGCTCATTTAGACCATGTAAAGTAGATATTTTGGCTTTAAGGCCCATCTTGGATCAGAGAAGAAGTACTTGCCTCATCAGCCAAGTGCTGAATTGCAGAGACTGAGTCCAAGTGTGTGTGTGTGTGTGTGTGTGTGTGTGTGTGTGTGTGTGTGTGTGTGTGTGTGTGTGTGTGTGTGTGTGTGTGTGTGTGTGTGTGTGTGTGTGTGTGTGTGTGTGTGTGCGTTTTGTTTAGCTCTTTCTATCTCTCTGACACTTCCGAAGACGAGACTTGCAACCTTCACCACATCCAACCCCACAAAGATCCTTTTGAGCGATGACAAAATATGCATGCTGTGGCTCTTGTCACACACTTTACCTTCATTTATTTAAAATAATGTTTTTTACAAGAAAAATAATACAAGTATTTTCTGATAAACGTCTTGTTTGTGTCTCGTTTTTTATGCATCTTAAAATAAGCTCAAGACTTAAAGCTTTTGTCTTCATTGTCCACAGGGTAAAGTTCACTTGGAGATGCGACTGAATGAAGTGATCACAGAAAGCGGCACGACAGGTCAACAGTTAGTAGTCCGGTAGGTTGCAAGGCTAATCAAACCTTGTATGAAAAGGTTGGTTGTCTTTAGATTGATAAAGATGGCATGATATCTAGAGTGTGAATTTAAAAGCTGAGAATTAAATCTAATGATCCGACTCCAAGGATGAAGGTTTGAATAAAAGTTTTGTAATTAAAGACTGATCTTTACACTGTTAAAGCTGAAATATTTCATTTAATCCCTGTAAATGCGATGGGCTTCTCCAAACATCTACCTGGCATTTCAATTAGTCGTTGGCACAGAGGCAGGAAAAGGGCCCCAAAAGCCAGACTATTTTCATTCCAGCTATTTGTGTTTGTCTGACAAACATTTTTACGTAAATCTATAGAATTTCATTTTTGTTGCCATAATAAACATTATTAAACTTACAAATAAAGGAAAAATCAGAGTTGCAATTTATTTCTTGTTTCTCTAACTTTTATTTCCCTGCCAGAATCTATAAAATGTGTCAGGTTTATTTTTGGCTGTTATGAGTTGCTAGAAAAATATGAACTAAAAGTACAAAGATTTTTTTCTTCTCTGGACAGCAGTAATCACATTTAGTCAAATTCAGTTCAGTCAAGAAAACACCATCTGTCCTGTATGCAAATGAGATTAATCTGTTTTATAAAGTCAGACGGTTTGTGAGAAAAGCCTTCACGAAAAGATTTGTGGTACCGATAAACGTATATCACTTTCCTCTTAGTTCCCTGAAACGTTAGTTTTTTCCACCTTCATTGTAGAAGATCTTTATCTGTCACCATTACCATACTAATGGTTATGTTTCACATCTCTGCCCGCGTGACGCCATCAGAGGACGGTGGACAGAAAAGTCTCATTGAAGGATTTAAGCTGAGCGAGTAAAATGTGCCTGTGTGTATGCAGATATATGTATGTTGTTTTGCACTTTCCCCCCATTCATACTCACGGAGCACTGTGATGAGGAGGAAGTGATGGCATCTGAGCAGGAAGTGTGTGCTTTTCACACTGCAGCCTCTGTGGTTTTCTTCTGCTGTCATTCACTGTGTCACTCAGCTTGTCTTCTTCAACTATCGCATACTCACTGTCAGCTCTCACGCTCTGAACGCGCTCTTGCTGTCCTACAAGGGTCAGATCTAAGACTCAGATCTAAGCTTTTAGTCAGCCTGTCCTGCAGATCAGCCACCATGGGGGTTAACACACAACCATTAAAGCCTGCAGGGAATATAGTCATGACACTCCGGAAGATTTTAGACAAACATCCTGACATTTGGCTGCTTGACTCGTCCCTCTGGCCTCTCGTAGCAATGGGCGGCATTCATCCTTAGTCTCTGGTGGCTCCTGCTTAGCAGCCACATCCTGTTTAAGGTGCCTACAGTGTCTGTTTGTTGTCACCTGAAACACTTGGTCCCTATGTGACAGCAGCCAAACAGCGGGGCAAAGCACAGCTCGTAACCACTGTAGCACACATGCAGTCCGCCTCTTCGTATAATGATATTAAAAATAATATTAATAACAATGATAAAACAACGTGTCAACCTCGAGAACAAGCATTTCTGTTTGTCTACAGAAAGTTCCTTGTTTATCTGCATTGTAATGGATCAGGTCAATGGCGTTTTCACTCAGCTGTTGAACCAACAAGACACTATTTACCTTTTTTATGCTCTCATGACACTGTGATGAAAACTGAGCTGTTTGACTTGCATTAAAGCCCATTAGGAGCACATAGGTTTTAGTCACATTTAGCTGAAATGACAGATATACACTTTATTTTTAAATGCATTTCGTATTTACTTCAGCTAACAAGTGATTCTACTTTTTGGTTTTGTTTCCTTGTGAACTCCATTAGGATAATCGAGTGTAAGGACCTGCCTTTGATCAGCGGCCAGAACTGTGACCCTTATGCCACCGTTTCTCTCACGGGACCTGCCAGGTAACTCTGCTAAGGCCGTGCTCTAACAAAATAGAGAACGTGTCACCTGACAGGATGTTGATAGGATTTGCACGTTTTACAGAAGTAACTTATTTGTTTATTTTTGACTGGCAGCAAGCCGATTTTCCCACTATGAGGTAATTGGCAGCTGCCAGCTGAGTACAAATAATTTCACTTGAAGACAACAACCAGTATTTTAGTTCTGTTTATCTTTGCTGTAAATATCCGTTGTTCATTACTAAAAAGAAAGTCATCCTTTCAGAATTGGACATTTTCTATGTCTTACAACTTTTTTTCAAGTTAATATGTTAAATACCCTGTAAATCTTTTTTGGGTTTATAGACAATTAACTTGTAAAACTAATTAAAATACCACAAGTCAAAAGGGCATCCAACTAATTGACTTAAAAAATTGTGTGTGTGTGTGTGTGGGGGGGGGGGGGGGGGGGG
>SSNQ01033991.1:115163-129234 GCA_006942095.1 Nothobranchius kuhntae
GGGGGGGGGGGTCCTGTAGCGCTTCTCTGTGACAGCAGGGGTGGGGTGGTTGCACACATTCCACTGCTGTTTCTCACCACTATCAGCTGATGGAGGGCTCTAGTTTTGTTGCACCATTCGTGTCAGCGGACACGGTAGGGTCGGGAAGGGGGGCGGGGCATGACGCTAGCCTGGCGGGTGGGCAAGCAAAGCCTGGTGGATATATATATATATATATATTTTTTTATTATTTATTTTTTTTTTTTTGCAGATCAGACCAAAAGAAAACGAAGGTAAAGAAGAAAACCAGCAACCCTCAATTTGAAGAAACATTCTTCTTTGAGGTAAATTCTGCAATACCAAGGGTTTAAATTTACCAAATTATTGAAAATGACAGCTTGTGTTTAAAGTACTCCATTAGTGAGCGGGGACATGTTCATCCTTAGGTCACACGGCCCAGCAGCTACTCTAAGTCTAAGTCTAATTTCCCAGTGGAGGAGGAGGACATTGAAAGGCTGGAGATTAAGTGAGTCATTTGATCTGTGTACCATCTGTCTTGATTTCCCTGTCACCCGACTGAAGAATCAAATATTTGTCTTAACTTTGAGAATAAATCAGTGAGAAATCCCTGCTGATGGAGAGCCTTGTTTTCTGGTTAAGGATATTTAGGCCTTCCATCACAGTGGACTCCTTGGTAAGAGTAGACTGATTAAAAGGTAAACACTCGTGCATGGTTTTGAGGTTTGAATATGAAGTGGTATCATTGCGTTGGTATCGTGTTGGTTTTTATGCACAGAGCAGGTAAGCACCACTCGATGACTTGTTTTGGAGTCCAGCTTGCGTAACTAGAAATGTGTGGTTTATGTTTGTGGGGAGCTCACATGATGACCACAGTCATACGTGTAGACATGATGTAAATGGGCTTAATATATGCAGATGAGGAACTTTCTCATCTGCATATATTACGCCCATTTCTGCCCGCTCACTTAATCCTTGCTTTTGCAGAGTTGATCTGTGGAACAATGAAAACCTGGCTCAGGACGTGTTTCTTGGGGAGACGCGAGTTCCTGTCAAGATCCTCAGAAATGACCACATTCACAAAGCCTGGTGAGAACGAGACAAATAAAAATATACCCCCTTTTTATTGTACGTCTTCACACCATGCCAACAGTGCAAACTCCTGTTACAGATTTTTTATTTTCAGAAAATCAAATATAGACACAAGTCACACAGCTGTTGCTTGAGCCAGATCCCGCAATACGCAATAGGAGGAGTACCTCTGACATAACAAGGAAAATACTTTATTTATGCTCCAAACACTCGGAAACATACTTTGGAGTTGCTTTCATCATCATGTTTAAATACGAATGAGCGTTGTAAACTCACTGGATCAGTCTCTTAAACCTGAGATAAACCTCTAGCTTTCTGTATTGTTGCGCCTCATTTAGGACAACATGTTCTGCCAAGTTTTCTCAGCCACCACAAGTGACTTGAAGAAAACCTGCCCAGATGTCAGCAGGTTTTTTTTGTTTGTTTTTTTCCTCTGAGCTGATGCGTCCCAGCTCTGTGTCAGAATAGGTGATATGGGGATGTGCCAGATAGCAATCTGTTAGCACATGAATGCTGTGAGCGTGGTGCGTGGGTGGCTCTTTGCATGGTGGCATTACCTCATGTCCTGTGTTACCTCAAGCTCCATGTTGGGTTATAAAATTCTGTACACTGTCGGAGCAGATCAGAAAAAAAATTTTAAGGTAAATTTGGAATTGGTAGCTACAGATTTGTAAAGGCTGCTGTTCGACTTTGCATGTGTTCATGTTGTTTTGAAAAATTCTAGAAATGAACTGTTGTCTTTTAGCTCAAGAAAACCCAAATCTTCCTTTTAAAAATCTGCATTCTGAATCTTTCTTTAACAAATGTGGAGGAATTTGTAAGTGTTCACTAAAACCTTGATTTTACTCTGACGCAGATAGAAACCTAAAATAAAAACAATTGACAGGTTAAACAAAGTCATGTGACGGCATAAGAACAAAAATCCGACCTCAAGGGGCCAAAATTAAACAGTTTCATTACTTCACATGGATTTTATTCCATAATAAAAGCCAGGTGTACTGTATTGAAAAACTGAATGTCTGTATTTGGGTCTTAGTTATGTCTCCGCTGCTTTCATCTGGTTTGTGTTGTTGCTATAAAACCTTTTCTAGCACCTAGTTTCTGTTGAAGTCTGTTCAGTTTTCAGGGTCTGTTGTGGTTCTAAAAGCATTTAAAATGGTTCTAATTCATATTTTATTAAAGCAAAGTTTGGTGGATTTTAAACTTGTGGACATCTTGTTGGTTTTACTCTCGACGCATGGCTTCCTGGTTCCTGGAAGAATCCTGAAGCTTCAAGCTTTTGTCTAAAAACCTGAAAGGCTATGAAAGGTTTTCGTTGGTGTGTCATGTTCCTTTACTTTGTTATATTGGGGAACATGAAGTTGAGCAGCTGCTTTTATGTTGCTGTGATGTGATAAAAGCTACAGGTGCATTAACAATGGTGCTTTTCTAGATCCAGTCAAGTTTTGAACATCTTTTTAGTTGAGCAGCTGATTTGTATCTTGATTAATCAGATCTGTTAATCCTTATCAGTTATATCCAAATTTCCATCACTAATTTCAAGTAGCTAAATGACTTTTGGAGTTTTACCAATTTTGTTGTGATCTGGTTATACCTTACTGTCAAAAAGCATTTTTCACCAGTTATCTGTGAAACGTCCATATATCAATGTTTCAGACTATGTCAGCTCTTTTTTATGGGACTAACTGAACTGTGACAAAGACAGTTTTCCAAACTGTTCTGTCTCTCTGTCCTCTTAACAGGTATCTCCTCCAGCCCAAAGGGAACGGCAGCAAATCCAAATCTGATGATTTAGGATCCCTGCGTTTAAAGCTGACCTACATTGAAGACACGGTGCTGCCATCTGCCTGCTACACTCCACTCTGCAACCTGCTGCTCAAATCCCCAGATGGAAAGGTAACACAGCAGCTTGTTACTCTGAATCAAAGGGCAAAGTAGTATTTCTGCTATTTTATTGTTGAGATGTGTCAACTTTACTAGTTGTTCCTCTCTGAAATATTTCAATCTAAAATAACCCAATCTTTCAGCCCATCTCAGCATCAGCAGCACACATCTTGGGAGACATCTGCAGAGAGCGATACGAGGCGGTTCTGCCAATGGTCCGACTGCTGCTTTATCATAATCGTTTTGTGCCTTTCGTCTCTGCCGTGGCAGCACTAGAGCTGGAGAACACTCAGTGAGTACTCTGATGTCCAGTGTCCTCTGTGGCAGAGACACAGTCAGATATCACTTTGGAAAGTCAAGTTCCTTATAATAATGTAGCCACACCCAAATATAAAACAGGAAACGGCATTGAAATAAATCTGAGTTTAAGTGTGGAATCTGTTTAACTGCATTAATGTTGTTTTTGCTGAAGTGTATTAAAAAAAGAACATTGAAATTTGATTTTGTGGAATACTTCCTTGTTCGTGCAGGGAGGCTAACACTATTTTCCGTGGCAACTCTCTGGCAACTCGCTGCATCGACGACATGATGAAGATTGTAGGGAAGAGTTACCTGGCTGTTACTCTAAAGCCTGTAATCGATGAGGTATGAAAAGGACTAACTCACACACACACACACACACACACACACACAGTAAAGGTGCTGGCCATGAAATTTTAATGTCATAACTGATTTATTTCAGTAATTCCGTTCAAAATTTAAACTTGAATACTGGATTCATTCATTACACAGACTAAAATGTTTCACATGGTTATTCCTTAACCCTTTAGGTGCCATAGTTTTTTTCAGTAAAATATGATTTTTTATATCACCATTTAAAGAGCTTGTAGCTTAAATCTGGTTAGAGATAGAGGAATATTGTAAATTAGAAAAATCTTCAATATGAGCCAAATTTGTGATAGGAATAAATTCACTCACATAATTTGCATATTATGATGTCATCAGGTGGCAGCCATATTGGATTGCATCACATTTGCAGATTTATTTTTTATTTTTTGTTTTTTGTAGGGCTGCACGATATTAGGAAAACCTACGATATTCGATAACGGTGCTTAATATTGCGATATCGATATTACTCACGATAAATGAACAAATACTAAAGTATGCAGTGTTGATGTCGTCTGGCATGTGACGTCTGCTCTGGGTTTAAAGCAAACAAAAACTAATGCATGAATTCCATTACAACATAACATTTTTATTGCAAAAACATGCAGCTGCACCTGCTACTGTATTAGCAGCAAAACAACAAACTGCATGCATGCAGTTTCTCAGTGACTTTAAAACATCACCACCACCATAAAACTTTTTCTGATGCTCCAAATACAGAAAAACATCCCTTACCAGGGTTTTTTGAATAAATAAAAAAATCAGAAAATAAGTTTAAATGTTAAATAATAGTTAACATCACTTAAATGCAACAGCAAATTCTCTCATTGCTACTGAGCATTTTCTCCACTTATGTGGTTATGATATAAGGCTGTTGCTGTAATTGGGAAGTGATCTGTGCTGGGCCAAACTAGGAGAATATTAAGATTTTCTGAGGGAAAGAGAAAAACAATTGTCTACCTTTCAGAAGAGGAAGTGGCAAAAAACTACATGGAAAATATGTGAAAACGTTTGTTTTTAACCCCAAATTGAACAAGTTTAGCCAGATCTTAAAAAGCAGCTCAGATGATGAAACTGCAACTATGATTCTGATAACAAGCTAACAAGTTGAACTAGCTCCTCTTAAGATAACCTGCTAGCAGAGCTTCTGACTGACAGTTTATGTGCAGCAGCAAATCAACTATCCTGATTAACAAGGTTATAAAAGCTCATAAATGAAAAGTCACTTTGATGTGTGGGGGGAATTTTCCAGGCCCTTTTTAGCAGGGTGGGACTGGGAGGAGAGTGCTGTAGCCTTTTAGCTGGAAGCTAACCGGAGCCAGAAACCTCAGCACAAAGTGCGTTTGTTAATCTGAGCCAGCATGACGAACAAGGGAAGCGAGTGGCAGCGGAAAGCGGAGCGGAGATAGTGGAATTTTGGGGATACAGTCTGTGCTGGAGCGGGTGAACCAGGCGGCGGCACTGCGGCCCAAAGTAAGCGCAGCCCGGGAAGCTCCGCTCGGCAGCACCGTCTCCGACGCGCCGGTGTCGGTGAGCGGAGGAAGTGGTGGTGCCCAAAACGAGCTGTTATGTAAGGCTGGCAAACATCTCAACCTTCAGATGGAGACAGCCGAGCAGCGCGGGGCAGCTCGTAGGTGGCGGGCGTATTACGTGAACGGACCCCTCTGATTGGCCGCATAGCAGAAGGGCTACATTTGATTGGTCAAATAATACTTCCGCGTAAAAAACAGAGCTGGTTTACAAAAAGTTGATGTATGACACGGATGGAAATGTTTGAACCAAACATTTATCGCCGTTTTTGACGTGCTTTGCGATGGGCCTATCACACGTCCTGTTATCACGATGACGATAATTTTTCGATATATTGTGCAGCCCTATTTTTTTGCCTTATTTTCTTAGTGTTGTTATTGTTTATGACACATATATACATATTTCTATGTAGACATATATTACTATGTATGTATATATATAAAATTTATTACTTTATTGGTATTTTGTTATGTTTACTGCGTATCAATCAAGAACACTGTTTTTGGTGCTTCAGTGTCATTTCACTCATCTCTTCTTTGGTTTATTTTGTTTATAATATATATATATATATATATATATATATATATATATATATATATATATATATATATATATATATATATATATATATATATATATATATATAATCCTCAATCTCAGGCTTTTCCACAAGCCCCATTTAGAACTGAATGGCAATGAACGCTTTCATTTCTGGGACAGTTACATCGTACCAGTTATTATATCTGGAGCTAGATTTCAGTTCCTCCCTCTCTACATACTGGTGAGCATATCGGTTAGTTTCAGTTGTGATGAGGGTTCAGAACTCCTCATCCAAAAAAACTGACAGAAAATCTATGTGTTCTGAATTTGACAGATCCCTGTCTCCACAGTATCCAACTGGCTCATCAAAATGCCTGATCCACTTGGAATACTGTTCCTCTTCTCCCAAACTAACCCAGCCATCATCATTATTATTGCCACTGAGGCTGTGTTGGGCCACCCCCCTGCTAGCAGTGATTTTTTTTTTTTCCGCGGTTCCTCCCCCTCCTGCTGCATTTCCCGCGGCTTACACTACCGGGGCTGAATCGATCACCAGCTGAGTTTTCACCGGCCCATCGCGCACACACACCGACACGGACCCGGTACGAGCTGCTCGAGCCCCCCGCCCCCCGCCACCTGTCCTTCCCCGGCCCAGCGGTTTCTCCCCCTCCAGCTCCAATTCCCGCGGACAAGGTCAGGGCTGGATGGGCTGCTTGTGTAGACTCCCTGTTGCTGCGCGCTGAAGCCACGCTTCTTATTATTCTTCCTCCGAATCCGAATCTGCCAGTACTATACGAAGAGCTTCGTCATCACTGAACATTCCTCTCGGCATTGTGTTTTTTTTTTTCTTCCATCACTCGCTCGCTCTCACTCGGTCTGACTGCTCTGACAAGCCCTGCGGCTCTGTGACTGGTGGGCGGGGTTCAAGCGCTAAATACTCCATAAATTTGAATAGTAACACACCCACAAATGCTGCTTGGATTGAAGTTACAGGTGTCTGCCACCCCGCTGTGTAACGTATGAACTGCATGAGGGCTAATTTCTGCTGCTGTGGCTTATTAAATCCAAAATTGCTGCTTGTCGCAATTCTGCGACTTTGACGCTTAAAGAGTTAAATTTTGATGATTGTAACTGACAGATAATGAAAATCCCAAATTCAGTATCTTACCACAGGATGTGGTTGAAAGTGTACAAGAATAGGTATAACCACACCCTGGAGAGGAGTGTGAAACAAACCCATTCAAAAATGTGGGGAAGACTCACAAAGAGTGGACTGCAGCTGGAGTCAGTGCTTCATGAACCACCACGCACATATGCAAGACAGGTTTCAGCTGTCGTATTCCTTGTTTCAAATCACTCTTGAACAAGAAACAGCATCAGAAGCGTCTCACCTGCTGCTGAGTGTTCCAAAGTTATGTTCTCTGATGAAAGTAATTTTTGCATTTCCATTGGAAATCAAGGTCTCAGAGTCTGGAGGAAGTGAGGAGAGGCACAGGAACTATGTTGCTTGAGGTCCAGTGTAAAGTTTCCACAGTCGGTAATGGTTTGGGTGTCATGTCATCTACATCCAAGGTCAATGCAGCCATCTACCAGGAAGTTTTAGAGCACTTCATGCTTCCTGCTGCTGCCCAACTTTATGGAGATGCAGATTTCCTTTTCCAACAGGTCTTGCCACCTGCACACAGCACAAAGCTACCAGTACCTGTGCTGGTGAAGGTTCTCAGTCATCCAGGTCATGGTAATCCAAAAGAGTTCAAATGAAGGCAACTGGACTTCTTTGGTTTCTTGAAGATGTTTTGCTTCTCATCCGAGGAACTTTGTCAGTTCTGACTGGAATATGGGAGAGTCAAGCATATAAGCTGTAGCTGTCTATTGTTTTTTTAACGAGCAGAAACTACTCTGAATACCCCTCCTCTTTGCCCCCGATGAGTCGTTAGCCTCTAATGTGACAGTCGTTGTGTTGATTAGATGCAGGAAGGTGTGACCTAGACTGAAACCGCTTAGGAATCAGATTCAAAGCTGCATTATAGGTAGTGAAAAGGTGAAATCTAAGCCCCGCCCCGCCCCTATCTAAAATGGGGTTTTCATGTTTGACATTGATGGCTCCTTTAACTCCTCTCTCAAACCATCTATCTTCTCTGTCCACAATGTGTATTTTGTCATCTTGAGGAGTGTGTCCCTTGTCCTTCAGGTGTAAAGCCTGATTTATGCTTCTCCGTCTGCGTCAGTGCGGAGCACACGCAACGCCATTATCCGTCCTTGCGTAGGGGTCCGGCAGGCACGCAAGTACGTACGGAGTCGAGCCCACTTTTTTAAACATCCGTCGAACGAAACGGATTACGCAAGCTTGTGATTGGTCAGGACGCTGCTGTTGTTTACAGCGCCGCCATTGCAAAGAGAGCCGAGTTTAACTAGCGGCAGACACGGAGAAGCTTGAAAAATACCTCGCGAAAAAACTCTAAAAATATGAACGTTTCATCCTCCCGTGACTGGAGGAGTGAAAAGATGCGCAGAAAGCGTCTTATTTGTGGACAGAAATGTCAGGAAACGTGGGTTTAGAGGTGGGGAGCGCATGAAGAGGTGGGAGAATGAGAGACAAATATGTCCGTGTTAAAAGTCTCTTATATACACAAAAACACAATATAAACACACTATCTTGGACCAGATACATGACATGATACCACAGAACAGCGCTACGCCCTCTGTGGTCCTGCCGGGCAATTGCTTTGCAACACTCCCCAGGAGACGGAAAAGTAAAAGAGCAAAACGCTTCAGTCAATCCGTGCGTGTCTGTCCCTTGCGGAGCTGACGGAGAAGCATGAACCAGGCTTTGTGGACTGCAGAGTCTTGACCTGAAGAGGTGGCACTCCTGTGTTGTGCCATGAGCTTCTGTAATTGTTGCATAAGCAACGCCGCTGAGCTTCTGTTTAGGTGTTTTGTCTTTTGGATGGACCCATTTCTGTCTGAGGGTGTTGTTGAGTTTAAAGTTTACTGAGATGCTGTGTTTGGAGAAAATTCTTTTAAGTTTCTCTGAGACTCCTGCCACGTATGGGATGACGGTGCCTTTGCGCCTGTTGTCCTTTTCTTTGCTGGTTGCTGCTTTGGATGCTTTTCCAGACTACTTTGTAGATTTCACAAAGGCCCAGTTAGGGTATCTGCAGTTTTGGAGAGCTTTCTTGATGTGTTTTCCTTCCTTTTGTTTTCTTTGAGTCTTTGTGGGAATGTTCTCGGCCCGATGGTTTAAAGTGCTGATGACATTTTGTGCTCCAGTCGGTAATGTCAGTCGAAATGTAAATACTGGTCTGTGTGAGTTGGTTTTCTGTAGACTTCAATGCTGAGACTTCCATCTTGTTCGATTTGCTCAGCACAGTCCAAGAAGGGCAGTTTGTTGTTGTGGGCATATAAAAATATGGACATAGCCTGCCCATTGCTCCACCCGGGGGCCAGTCGAAGCTAAAAATGGGAGGTTACCACCACTGGTTTTTTTTTGACTGAGTCACGCCCAGACAATCCAAAAATGGGAAAAGAGGTGGAGCTGAGGGTGGGGCTGTTACATTTAGAACAGGGTTGGATCAAATGTAACCATTGTAGCTACTAGCTAATTTAACTAACTCAAGAAGCTAAAAATGGCTCCAGGGAGCGAGGTAGCCTGCTCACACGACCGACTGGCTCCCGTGTGAGGCTGTAATCAAGATAGACTGGTCTACGATTTTATAGTCAGGTGAACTCTGTTGTTCGTTGGTGCTTCTATCAGTTAAGGTGCTTTTCTAATATTAAGTTGATCTTAACAAAACAGGAGTTGAACACTGTAGCCAATGCTTTAATCATCTCTAGGCTAGATTACTGCAGCTCCCTCTATGCTGGCTTGAGCCAGTGCTTAATGACTCAGCTCCAGCTGGTCCAAAACGCTGTTGCCAGATTTCTGTATGGAGCACGCAACTGGGAGCATGTCACTACCCTCCTGACAGCTTTGGACTGGCTACTGGTGAAGAGTAGCATCTTATTAAAAATCCTGGTCCTTGTTTTCCCATCCCTGTCTGGATCAGCGCCACCTTATTTAGCATCCATGCTGACCCGTTACGTCCCTGCAAGATCGCTACGTTCGAATCAGCGTGACCTTTTGGTGGTACTGTGATCAAAGCGTAAGGCTTGGTTTATGCTTGACGCATTTACTTTCCGCTTGGTGATGCGGCTCGTGGATGGAGCACGCTTCACAACTTGCAGCGTTTATGGTTCATGCGGCTTGTCTCTGCGGTGAGCCAATATTCTCCCAAACTGTAGGGGGCAGCATGGAGCTCTACGGCATGCATCCAACACTACACCATAGTAGAAGTAAAAATTACTGTTGTTTACAACATGGCATTCCAGCAGTTTTTAACAGCGTCCTCGTCTTTTCTGACGGTGCGAGCGATTTCTCTCCAAGAATTATTAACAACATGTTGATCACGGGGATCTTTGAGAGCTGAATCATACAAATGTCTGTATTTACGAACCTCTGCCATACTAGTTCTTGCCAGTCCGCCATGTTTTTCCGCCTCCGACCGTCTGCGTGGTTAGAAAATTTCCTAGGTGCGCGGTGCAGAAAGTTTGGGCCGTGCGGAGGCACGGTGGAGGGGCGTGGTTGTTAAAATGACGCAATTTTGCAGCGCGGAGCCGTGCGAACCTCACGGACGCATCAAGCATAAACCAAGCTTAAGTCTAGGGGTGATCATGACTTTGCAGTTCTGGGTCCTCGGCTTTGTAACCAATTCCCACAAGAAATCAAACAGTCCACATTGCTGCCCACTTTTAAAGCAAGGCTTAAGCTGTATTTTAGATCTGTTTCTTGGTTGTTTCTATTCATATTTTAATGTTTTTGATCACTATTCTTATATTGTTTTCAGCTCTTTTTTGTTGTTGTTTTTAAATGTTTTTATCTCAGTGTTTTATTATAGAGCTGTTTTATTGTGCTACTTCTGTGCACTATGTTCAGCACCTTTGGCCCCCGTGATTGGAGTTGGGAAGGGGCTTTATAAATAAAATGAACTGGAACTTGTAGTCATGCTGGTCGCCTGTGGAGATCTAATATGGACTGGGACTCTTAAATTACAAGCAGAGCCAGACCGCTGTTACCAGGAGCCCTGTTCCTTTGGATCAGCTCATTCACCACGAACGGAGGTTAGAGGGACATTAGCTATATGCTAACCCGAAGCTAACACAGTTTTCTCTGGTGTTTTTAGCGTTACCACATTTTTCTTGCTAGGCTGAGGCCCTTTCTTCGGATCTAGGTCTGAAGTCACATGGATGCTCATTAATCATTCAGCTTTCTAAGCATTTAATACACTTAAACAGAAGAGTAACAAAAATGCACCTCCTCAGAGTTGTCATGAGTGTAAACTAGATATTTTAAACCTAAAATATGGTTTTGTAACTAGGCTGTAAACCTGTTTATTTCTGCTGTGAAATTGGCATTTTTAACATGGTAGTCAATGAGGATTTACTCATTTCTGACACCAGCCCCTAGTGGATGAGGGTGGAGCTGCAATTTTTGCCACTTCTTTGTTTGCTTCATATCCAGAACTGAATTATGGAGGCTTGGGTAAGTAAGTAAGTAAATGTGTATTTATATAGCGCCTTTCACAGATATAAATCACAAAGCGCTGTACAACATGATAAAGATCAGAGCAAATACCTCTAACCAATAAAAACATCCGAAAAACAATAGCAGTGATAAAATAGAAAATAAAATCATGAGTATAAACAAAGTGAAGGTGTGAACCCAAACAAAGCGATCTTTCTGAAACATTTAGGGAGAGAACGCCTGGATGAAAAGGTGAGTTTTTAGATGATTTTTAAAGACCTCTACAGTGTTAGAGAGACGGAGATTTGAAGGTAGACTGTTCCAAAGTCTGGGTCCAATAGTCTGATAGCGAAGCACCATGGAACAGCAGCAAAATGCCATATCTCTACCAAAACAGTGAAAACTTCTCTTATGTTTTCATGTCTCATGTTTCTAGTCCTCTCACATTTGGCAAAATGACCTGGATAATGCGGCACATCATGTGACTTTTGTGTAAATTCATCTCTCCTCCCCCCTGCTGATTCCTCTGGCAATGGCCACATTTACAAATGAAGGGATGCTAATTGGAGCTATCAGAGTCATCAGTGTGGACTAAGAGTCTTTTGACCCTGCTTCAGGACTTCAGGGGGGATGTTGAAATTCTTGGGACCAAGTCTTTCAATCAGGATGTGGGGTTGCATCTTGTTAAAGGCTGAAGTCTGCAGACAAGAGCCTTACACAAGTCCCCGTTTTATCAAGGTGCCTGTAGACTGTGTTCAATACAAAAAGCCCTGCATCCTCCACACCCTTGTTTTGCTGATAGGCAAATTGAAGTGGGTCAAGTTTCCCCTCTGCCAGAAATAAAATTTCAGATTTTAAAATTTTCTCAAAAGTTTTCATCACAAGAGATGTGAGTGCTACTGGTCTAAAATCAGACAGTGCATTTAAAGTACTTCAGATTGGGATTATAATTGAAGTTTTCCACAAAGTTGGAATCTGACCTACTTCCACGTGTTTGAAACAATCTGCTAAAAACACCGCTCAGTTGTTTGGCAGTTTCTAAAATTCTTTTTTTTTGTTTTTGCATTGGTCTTAATTTTCCTCTGGGATTAATAAAGTATCATTGATTGATTGATATTCTAATAATCTGAGATATGGAATTTGGGATTTTGATTAGTTGTCAGTTACAATGATCAACATTAAAGAAATAAACAATTGAAATATGTCAGTCTGTGTGTAATGAATGACTCTTAACACACAAGTTTCACTTTTGAATGAAATTACTGAGATCAATCAACTTTGTCGTAGACTTCTCATTTCATGACCAGAATCTGTACAGTTTAAATCCACTCAGAGCTCTGCCTTTCTGTGTCATACTGTCAGATGTTGGTAGGTTTAAACCCCATCTCCTATTTATAGTCCTCTACCCTCTCATAAACATGTTACTTCTGTCCTAACTGACTTCACTGTTTAAATATTTTTATTTCTTCTATGTTTTCATAGATTTGTGAATCTAACAAAACATGTGAAATTGACCCCATCAGACTAAAGGAAGGTGACAATGCGGAGGTCAACAAGGTAAACTTTCTTCGCCCTTCTGCTTTCTCTCAGGCTTAACAAAAGCCGAGTTATCTCTGTAGCATTGAGTTTCTCTCTTTGTGCCGCTTGTGTAATGTTCTGGTATAAACACAGAAGCACACTTCAGTCACACAACCATTGTGTTTTTATTGCAGGAAAACCTTCATGTTTATGTGAAGAAAGTCTTCTCCTCCATCACACAATCCAGTGCCAACTGCCCCCCTCTCATGTGCGACGTATTCAGGTCTCTCAGACACTTGGCCTGCAAACGATTCCCAGGTATGAACAAAATGGTGGAAAAAGTTATCACATGTCATCATTACTATTTTCAGGGTTCTTTCAAACCTCTTTCGTAAAACAATGGTGTGATTTTGCTGCAAACTGGAGGCAGTATCTGGGAGCCCTTGGTCATTTATAAGTGGTCAGCCTGTGGTGGTATTGTTGCACGATCACAAAAGATTATGTGATGGCGGTATAAATGGGGTGTGGGGGGAGTCTCTGTGCTCTCATGGACTTCCTTTTAGCTTGGATGTAACTTGTTTTTTATGCCAATTGAAGTCATGCTTGTTAAGTCTTTTCATAAGCTGCTCCAAAAGGTGTCTGTCCCTTGCTTCAGCGCTACTGGCCAGAAGCTCCTGGATCTCTGCACGGCAAAAGCGAAACTGACTGCCCGCATTTACTTTCATTTTCAATATCGTTGCCAGCCAGTGCACGGCGGATATTCCACACCAGATCATAAAATCACCATCTGTTACGCAATGATGTCTGCCATTGTGGTAATATTATTAAGCTTGGCAACATGAATGCCACAATATTTTCCCATCGCCCTTGCACCAAGATGCTTTCAAAAGACAGACAGTGGGATCCTAGAATTCAAATTCGCATTTAACATGTTGTTGGAAAAAAGACAGCTTAGGGTGTCTAATGTAGCATACCAAACGTGTCTGACCTGCTTTCCCATGTAAATTAGAAATGTTGGAATGGCCACTGAGAAATGGTTCACCCTGAGAAAGCTGGTTTAACACATGATGGGCGAAGACATGTCCCCTTAAATTTGCATAACCCAACCCATTTTTACATCACCAATATAAAAATATTGGTCAAGTTGATTCTAACCGCCAAACAATGCTAGGTACTGCTAACGCTAGTCTAAGCTACTGCTAATTCTAGCCTAAACTACTGCTAATGCTAGCCTAAGCTAATACTAGCCCAAAGTACTGCTAAAATTAGCCTAATTTACCCCCC
>SSNQ01033991.1:131744-170941 GCA_006942095.1 Nothobranchius kuhntae
TAGAGCCAGTATCAGTTCCCTGAGGTAAAACAAATAAAACCCGAACGCTTCTGGTCTCATGAGTTCTCGCTGACTTCATGTTAAAGAGCAAGTCACCCCCTACCAGATTCTAACTCCACTCCCACTTCATGTTTGAAAAATGCAACAAATGCTGTTGCCTGGCAGACCGAGAGGGCGGAGCTGCTAACAAATACACACACACACACAGACTCACGACAGCATTGTGACATCATAATGTACCAGTTTACATCATAGCATACCTCTTAGCCAATAGCGGTGGCAGATTTAAATTAGAATACAGTGCAGAGTTTTTACCTGACAACGGCACAACACTGCCAGTTTTAGGCAGAACATTAAAATTTTAACTAAGATGCACTGAAGAGCCAAATTATTGACAACACGTGTCTGCAGCACGATTAGACACTCGTTTATTTGGTTTATCAGCAAAAAAAAAGTTGATTTGGGGGTGAATTGCTCTTTAAATGATTCAGGTTAAGAGTTTGGAAATGACAATCTGAAAGTGAAAGATGAGTTTATTTAGATGTAGGAAGTGTGTCCTATCTTTACTGAACTCCTGTTTTCTTTTCTCCTGTCAGATGTTTCAGGTGGTCCACAATGAGAAGCCTCTTTATGTTCAGGCAGGAAACTGTGTGGAGGCCAGCGAGTGGTTGGAGACCCTGGGTCAGGTCAGCCGCTGCAACGAGGGACGCTTGGCTAATTTTCACCCGTCCATTTACACGGGCGGAGCCTGGCAGTGCTGCAAACTTCAGAGTACCACCGCTCCAGGCTGCAAGCCCTGCACAATGTGAGTGCTGCTCAGTACATCAACGGGATGAGATCACCCATCACACTCAACAAAACTGCTCTTAGGTTTGACGTCCTGTGTAGATTCTCAGGAATAAGATAACTTGGTAACAATCTGATCATTTTAAGTGGAAGTTCTGTAATAAATGCTCTATTTGACAAAGCTTTTCTGTCTCTTAATTATTGTTTTACTCCACGTTTTGTGTTTCTCCTGCTGTAGCACCATGCTGGCCAACCTGCAGCTGGACATTGACTGTGACCGGGAAGCAGAGAGAATTTTCTCCCTCCTCTCCTCAAATGAAGCCAAGCTCCAGAACATGGAGGGTCAGTATCAGTCTCGAGGCATGAAGGCTTGACCCTGATATTGTCACATATCTGACCTTTCATAAAGTTTTTTTTTAAGATGTTACGTTTATAAAGATACTTAAGTAGCAGTTTTTCTCATATTGAAACCACACTAAATGCACAACTTCACTAACACTTTCCACGTGTCTGTTTCTGATGGTTTAGATTGGGTTAGGATGTGCAGTAACGTGTGCCCTCTCTGTAGATGCGTGTGCCAGTATGGCGGTGTACCAGGGCCCTCAGCGAGAGCAAGAGGAATACTCCAAGTTCACCATTCAGGAACCCAAAGAGACATTCCAGACGCTCAAACAGCTCCGAAACGTCATGGAGGAGTTGCAGAGGCAGCACAACAGCAGGAACAACATCACAGCACAGTACGGAAGCCTGTAAGTTCACTATCAAACACATAAAACACAAGTTGTGGGAACAGGCAGGTGATTGAATTATGGATTCATGATTCCTTTTGTCCCTCTGCTCTACTGATTCAGTGACAACCCCATCGTGGGGAAAACCTCCTAACCTGTGTGGCCGGGTGTGGCCAGAAACAGCCACACCAGCAGGTGGCAGTGCAGCACAGAGAAGCTCGGTGGTCCTCATGAAGTTAGACGGCCGCTCTGTGACCAGGAGAATGCTAAACAACGTGACCTCCTCGTGTGTTTCATCCACTATGAATGAACTCTGACTGATTGTTTCCTCCCATGATTGATGTCCCTTTCTTTTTACAGCTGTGTGACAGAAGCATCATTAGATGGTGTGTGAAGAGGCTGCTATTATTTTATTGTTAAAATTATTATTATTCACTTGGTTTATAATAACAGCTGCAACGAGTCCCCATTTAGTTTATAAATCATCATTCTGGAGGATTGTCATCTAGCCGTGCCCCTTCAATCTCTTAGTGTCCTTCTGAACAAGTGTGTGTGTGTGTGTGTGTGTACCAATCTGCCTTATTGATGGAGGTTTCTTTCACATTTAATGCTGAGGAAAAAAATGCAGATGCACTTTAAATATTTGGAACTGTCCGAATGGAAATGATGAGATACTTGGTATCAGCTTTCCTCATTTTGATCAGTTACATGATCTTGAGTACTTTTTTGTTATTTGTTTCATTCTTGTAAAATAACATTTAATGCCTGTAAATACTAAGATATTTTTCTCGACCAAAGGCAATCTCTTGGACTAAACGTGTAAATGTATTTTGTATACAAACTGTTTAAAATTGAGACAAATGATATATGTTCGGTTTGTGTGTAAGGTTTTCCTAACACATCTTTATCTTTTATTGAATTAGGGCAAGCGGTTTGCATGCGTTGCGTTTGGAGTCCTCACAGCATGACTGTGGTGAAGAGTTGTGTTTTTCTGTGGTCGTGAATCGTATCGGTGCGGTGTGCAGTTTTACCGAGAGCCTCCCACACCTAGACCCGCAGAGAGAATCGATCAGACAATCATATCAACCAAACCCATAATGCACGCCCATTCTTCTCACCAGCAGCACACCGCAGCTCCAGCTGTTTGTTTTTAATGCTCACAATCAGAAGCTGAAAATCCTCCACGGCTGTCGACTCAATCATTCACTGCCAGAACAGGCAGAATACTAAACGGTTCAATAATAATTACGGCTCTCAGATATGCTAATGTGAACAGCCACACACAGAAAAAAGACAAACCTTTCACATTGTGACGGGTCAGTTTACTGAAATAATCGTTCATTTTTGACTAAAAGCGGTTTGATTCACTCCTGTCCTTATTTTCGCTCCTCTGTGTGATCAGTCCTACGCGTCTGAACAATGAAGAAAACCAAACTTGAAATAATTTGAACCTATCAGACATTTCTAATGCTACAGGGTTAACCACATCTGTACGTGCACATAAGTCGTATCATATTTCAAACATGCCATTTTGGGTGATTTAAGTCTGTTTCTGAAGAGAAGCTGTTTTTCTATCTTTACACTGATATGACATCACGTTTGTTTCGAGTTTTCACCTGAAGCTGCAGCCGACGCCTTTCGCATGCAGGCTGGGACCAAATGAGCCAAAACTCACCGTAAAATTATTTATCAGCTGAAAACTTTCACAAAGCAAGACTAAATTTTTTAGAATCTGATTTCTGTCACAATTTCCTGATTTTATTTGGGAAATTTCAATGCATCTATTAACGTAATTAATAACAAAAATCAGTTGTCATTTGTCAGCCTAATTTTTTAAGACCAGACAGTTGGAGAATGTTTGCTATTTTATATAAAATCTGCCTGTTTGATTTAAATAAGGGAATTCTGTTCATTTCTTTCTTTTTTTTTCTTTTTTTGCATTATATCTGAAAATAAGAAAGTATGTGTTTAAATGTGCAAACACATGAATACAGCATTGATCTCAATGAGGTTCCTGTAAGAGTTTTACCCATCTGAAAGGGATTTTAAATTTATGTTTGCTTTAAACGAACACCAGTCTAAATGTCATCTGAGTCCCTGATTTAGGATGAAGCACTTTGGCATGGCAAATGGGACAATTAAGTTTCAGATCATAAGTCTGCTCATTAAATCTTCCCAATTTTTTACAGATGCTAACTTTAAAAACAAGCTCATTTACCTCCAATCAACTTTACGTGTTGGAACAAAGAGGGAGACTACAGAGAACGGCCTGAAGGCTTCATCTAAAGCTTTATTTATTGCTTTGATCAAGAAGCTTTTTTCATTTTAACTGTTGCAAAACAATTATTTACACATGTCCGGGTCTTTCTGTATTCAGTTTAATGTCTTCTTTTTTATACTAGTGAAACATTTAGTTTTGCATTCACGGTCCATGCTGCGTCTGTTCAGAATAAACAAGTTGCCATTGCTTTACCTGTTTGTCAAATCTTTTTGCACAAAATCCCTCTCACAGAGAGTGATTGCAGCAGCTTTGTTCTTGACGTTTTCAGTACCTTACAGAATTAACAGTTTCACTTTAAAGGTGCAATATGTAGGAGTGAAGCAGTGGCTACATTTATGTACTGCAGTCATGGACTAAAACACTTTCAATTCTTCAAACGTCTGTGCAGCGTTAGATCGGCGCAGACTCTGCAAACTTGCATATTGTGAACAGTGACTACATCCCTCTTTGGGTATTTGAATGGAGAAAATCTGAGAAGCCGGCTGAAAATGAAATCTGTCTCCGTATAACCTTCCTTCCAACATGATTGAGAGAGTAGGCTGTTTAGTGAATGTTCCACTGTTGAATCCTACATGTTGCTCCTTTAAAGAAAACTAGCTGCAGGTCACATCCACCCATCGCCTGATGTTAGCTGTTTTGCTTTAACCGCTCTGGCCACCCTGGCAGCACACTTGGGGTCAGCATAACATGCAAGGAATGGAATTATTGAACCTGCTCCGCAGCAGCAGATCCATTTTGCTTCTCTGGAGGACAGAAAGTAGGATTGAACTCCCACAGGTGACCCGTCACCCTCCAGCTTAGGCTCATGATCTCAAACCAAGTAGTTCACAGTTCTTCAGAAGCATAAAAGATCACCTGCCTTGTATCCTGCCGACAATGACAATATGCACTATGGGAGGTGTGTGGAGAATGCATTGAGTTCATTTGGAAGGTAGTGTGAGGAGCTGGAGTTGGTCCTGAAGTTGGTGATGTGGTCCAAACTTTGCCACAAGGGCCTGCGGTCAGCAGTGAAGTAGAAGCCTCTCGTCTTTTCTCATTTCCTGTCTTCTGCCTTTTTCCAGCAGATCCTGCACAAATTTGTCATATAACAGACAACAGTAACCTTTCATTAGGGGGCATGGCAATGGCAGCTGGCTAAATGTGATACTTGACTTGATGTAAATCCTATCTAGTCAGCACCAAGTTTACCAGAAACAATCTTGGGAAGGATCTTGGTTGTTTCAGATAGAAACAGGTCTACTTACTCAGATTAGTCTCTCCTCTTTCCAACTAGATTTTGAAGACGAAGCAGCATCGCCTTACATCTAAAAAAGTAGACGGTAAGTTAATTTCCTTCAAACTAACCTGCACCTATTTGATCAATTAAAAACAAAAATAAATCTTGATATCTGCGACACAATGGAGCCCAATTGATGCTGGGTCAGTATATGAATCTAAATGCTGGTGAAGGTTCTCAGTCATCCAGGTCATGGTAATTGTCATGGATTTTATCAATATGTTTATCAATAAACCCATTTCCTGGAGTCGAAGAGAAAAGGGAAAAGAAACAATGAGGCAGACATACAACCAGATAATGATTTAGTGGCAAGTGCGCAGGGCAAATGCCCTGAACATCTGGTCACAGAGTTTATTTAAAGAAAAAGATAAGGAAGGTATGGGAGTGGATCATGAGAGAGAGAGTGTGTGTGTGCTGGCTCTGAGGGTGAACTGGCACCGCGCCACGGCCGATCGGCTCGAAGATCTCGCCAGACTGGGGTTTGCTGGGAGAATCTGCGCTCGGTTACGGGCACAGAGTTAAAGGAGACTGTGCTCGTGCGCGATCTCGGTGCTGCAGCCCCGCCGCAGACCCGGTTTGGTCTAGTCAATGCCAGGTCTGTGCTGAACAAAACTTTTATTCTTCGTGACTTTTTTATTCAGCATGACTTGGGTTTTCTCTGCATCTGTGAGTCCCGGATCCCGTTTGGTGACTCAAGCGCCCTGCTGGAGCTGGTACCACCTGGCTGCTCCTGTTTTAATACCCCCAGATCACGGGGCAGAGGTGGAGGGCTGGTTGTTGTTTTTAAATCCAGCTTTCCTTGTAAACAGCTTACATCCACCATGTCACTTTCTTCCTTTGAACTGTGCTTATTTGAGCTGTGCATCTCCCCCCGCCTGCTCGTTGTGCTGATTTATCGGCCTCCAAAGACTGACTCTAACTTCCTTAATGACTTCAGTGATCTTGTGGCAGACTGCATCCTAAAATATGATTATGTCCTATTTTTTGGAGATTTTAACATCCATATCTGCTGTCCTGATAATGTGCTCGCTAAAGGTTTTTTTAATTTGCTAGATTCATTCAATCTAACTCAATGGGTATCATCACCAACTCATGCCAGGGGTCACATCCTGGACCTGGTTCTCTCTTTTGGTCTACCCGTCATGAACCTTGTGACTTTGCCTCCTGTGTTCTCTGACCACTCTCCAATACTCTGCGATTAATGTCCTGTCCCTGTGTGTGAAGCTCCAGCTACTAGGTTCAGAGCCCTGGATGCAGAAACTATTTCAAAGTTTGTGGACTGTATGTCTGTAAGGTTAGAGGCCTTTAACCCTGATCCATCTAACACTGATCACTATTCACAACACTTTGATTTACTTTGTAATCAGGTCCTGGACGTGGTTGCCCCTCTCAAACTTTGCAAGTCTAGGCCTAGGAGGGAGCCTTGGCTCTCTGATGTCACACGGGCTTGTAGGCGGGCGTGTAGAGCCTCTGAGAGAAAGTGGAAAAAGGATGGCCTACAGGTCTCGCGTGAGTTGTTCAGAGCATCTCTGGTTGCTTATCAGGATGCTGTGAGGGCTGCCAGAATGGCCTATTTTGCAGACATCACTGAGACAAACGCCAATAATCCTAAGATTCTCTACAAAACACTTAATTATGTTCTGGTGTATCAGGAGCCTAGCTTAATATCTCCTACAGCTGCTGGAAACTCTGAAGCTTTTCACAAATTCTTTGTTGATAAAGTATCAGGCATTAGAGCAGCTATTTCTGGTAACTCTGTTGACCCTGTTCCAGTTCCTCCATCACCACCCACCCTGAGCTCCCTCAATACTGTTTCATACTCCGAGCTGAGTAAGCTTGTTGCGAGGCAGAAGCCATCTGGCTCTCCACTTGACGTTCTGCCGCCTCGCCTCTGGAAGGCTGCCTTTCCGTGTCTTGGCCCATCACTTGGTCAGATTATCAATGGGAGCCTCAGCACAGGTGTGGTCCCAGCTGCTTTGAAAGCAGCAGTTATTCGGCCAACCCTGAAGAAACCTGGTGCTGATGTCTCTGTGATCACAAGTTACAGGCCTATCTCTACCCTGCCTTTTACATTGAAACTGCTTGAGAAAATCGTTTATCAGCAGCTGGTCTCACATTTAGCTGACTCTGATCTATTTGAGGTTTTCCAGTCAGGGTTCAGGTCTGGCCATAGCACAGAGTCAGCTCTACTGAGGGTCTTAAATGATATCTATCCTTCACTAGATCAGGGTACATCTGTGGTGCTTCTGTTGTTAGACCTGACGGCAGCCTTTGACACAGTCGACCACGCGATTCTACTCGATCGCTTGGAACGATGGGTTGGGATCAAAGGGTCTGCTCTGGATTGGTTTAGATCATATCTCCACAACAGGACATTCTGTGTTAAACTAGGTGATGTTTTTTCTTCTTGGGAGGGGCTCCGCTGGAGGGTACTGCAGGGATCGATCCTTGGTCCTCTTTTGTTTGCCATTTATCTGCTACCTCTGGGGTCAATCTTTCATAAACATGGCCTATCATTCCATCTCTATGCTGACGATTGCCAGATTTACTCTCCGTTGTGTCAGGAGAAAGGTCACTCTATCCAGTCCTTTGTGTCCTGTCTTAATGAGGTAAAGTCTTGGCTAATGGCCAACTATCTGCATCTGAATGAGGGAAAGACAGAGCTCATTGTTTTTCACCCCAACAGCAGGAATGTGGGTCGTTATGTTGATCTTGGCCCTCTTTCTCCCTACTCAAAACCAGTTGTTACCAGTTTGGGAGTGAAAATTGATGCTGGACTTAAATTTGAGGCTCACATCAACTCAGTGATCCGGTGCAGTTTCTTTCACCTGAAATGCCTTGCAAATATCAAGCCTATGCTTTTGAGAGCCCACCTGGAGCGGGTACTGCATGTCTTTGTTATTTCTAGGCTTGATTACTGCAACTCTCTTTATTCAGGGTTGTGTCATCACTGACTACGTTTACATGCAGCCAATATCCGGGTTATGATTGGGTTAAGGTCGGTATTCGGGTTTCTGAGTTGATCAGAATAACCCGTTTACAAGCATAAATACAAAGAGTTACCCCTAACTTGCATAACCCGATTTAAATGCGGATGTTGGGGTAGCGTCAGGACGTATGGACTACGTCCAGACGCAATATGCATCATTTCCGGTTCTTCTTGTTCCGGTATCCGTGAAAACAACAACATGTTTCCCAGTTCGGAAGAGATTGCGACCGCGTTTGTTTGCGCTTTAGTTTCCTCGTCACTCCAAATGTGTGCTGCTGCGCCGCGACTCGTCATTTTGCTCCCAACTTGTTGTTTACTTCCGGTGTTCTGACGCATACAAGATGTCTCGCTACTCAAAAGACCAAGATTCCTTGCGAACAGAGCATGCGCAGAACACACGCTTTGATGGGGATATCCCGATATGCGTTTACACGACCAAACATTCTGGTTAGAAAAGGGTTACCCCAGGTGTAGTAATCGGGTTTTTAAAAACCCGGTTATGAGCATATCCGGGTTTTTAGCGGTGTTAACATGGCCGTGCGGAACCGGGTTATTGCGAATATTCGGGTTTTAAAAGGGTTACTGGCTGCATGTAAACGCACTGATTGCGTCGCCTACAGGTTGTGCAGAACAGCGCAGCAAGGTTCCTGACTGGGACCAGGAAACGGGACCAAATCAGTCCGGTTCTGGCCTCCCTGCACTGGCTTCCGGTTTGCTGTTGTGCACAATTCAAAATCCTTGTCTTTGTTTACAATTTCTTCCAGGGTGGTGCTCCCCCCTATCTAGCCACACTCCTGAACAAACATTCCCCATCACGCGCTCTGCGCTCCTCTGAACAAGGCCTGCTCGCTGTCCCTCATTCTAGGTGTCGTACTCGTGGGGACCGGGCTTTCTCAGTCCTAGCACCGTCTCTCTGGAACAGTTGCCACCCTCAGTTAGGCTGTCCCCATCTCTGCCAGCCTTTAAGAGTCTCCTAAAAACACACCTTCTCCGCTTGGCGTTTCCTGAACATGTTTGATTCGGCCCTCTTTTACGTTGAATTTCTTTCACAGTTTTCATTGGTTCACTCTATCCCTTGTTTTACACATCTGTCCTGTACTAGAATGTTTCACCTTTTTTGTAATTTGTATTTTGTAATTTGTATTTTGTAATTTGAATTGCTTTTATTTTTGATTTATTCACTATATTTGTACTTCTACTGTACCATGTTCAGCGCCTTGGGCTTCCTGACAGGGTTGCGGAAGGTGCTTTATAAATAAAGCTTTGATTGTGTGTGTGTGTGTGTGTGTGTGTGTGTGTGTGTGTGTGTGTGTGTGTGTGTGTGTGTGTGTGTGTGTGTGTGTGTGTGTGTGTGTGTGTGTGTGTGTGTGTGAGGACATGTGTTTCTGGTAATCTGTCTTTTAATCATTCCTGACGTGCTCCGCTCATCATGTGCTGCTGTGATGTCACCTCACTGACGCAGCATCGAAACACGCTCTCGAGGAGATCCCTTTGATCTGCTTAGTTCAAAAGTAACTGGCGAGGTGAAAAAGTAATTAAGAATCCAGGCAGCAGATTTCTGTGCAGAATTTAGGGGAGATGCAGGAAGATGAGAGACAGACAGGACAAGGAAATAGTTAAAGAAAAACAAGAAAACAAAATAAAGTGTTTGAAAGTAAATTGTAGGTAGATTTATCTCCACTACACGTTTTATAAAACAATACGTTATACACATGTAATATTTACATATTTGATACAGTTCAGATGATCTGAATCAGATCATGTTCAAAACTCAGTCACACACCCAGGGCCTTTTCAAGGCATTTTGGGGGCCAAGACAAAACGGAACACCCATTGATAATAAAAAATGAAAAGATGTGTGTAGATTGGCAACAGTCATGCCCCTGCTGTACCACCTTGAGTCACATTTTCAATGTACTACATATGACAGCCCCATCTAGTGGACAACTTTTGTTTCAGTGCATACCTGTAGTTATCCATTTATCGTTATCGAGGTTAAATCCTCAAAATATCGTGATATTGATTTTAGGCCATATCGCCCAACCCTAGTGTGACGTCATTGGTAGGTACAGATCTCCTGTCCTTCTTTTTGGAAATGGAAAATGGTCACTCAAGATTAGATGCAGGAGGGCGTGACCTAGACTGAAAACGTTATGGAATTAGGTTTAAAGCTGCAATGTAGGTGGTGGAAAGGGAAAACCCGAGTCCTCCTCTGATGTTTAATGTAGATTTTTCCTGTTTGACATAGACATATTTTGTTTTTACTCCTCTCTCAAACCATCTAACTTTCTGTCCAGAATGTGTACTTTGTCGTCTTGAGAAGTGTGTCCCATGTCTTTCTGGTGTAAGTGGACTGCAGAGTCTTGACCTGAAGAGGGGGCTCTCCTGTGTTGTGCCATGCGCTTGTGTTGTTGGACAGTCCTCACTACACTGGACTGCATGAACGACACCACTAAGCTTCTGTTTGGGTGTTTTGTCATTTGGATGGACCCTTTACTGTCTGAGAGTTGTGGGGGTTAAAGTTACTGGGATGCTGTTTCTCTTCCTTTTGATCTCCTTCAGTCTTTGTGGGAATATTCTCAGCACGCTGGTGTAAAGTCCTGATGACATTTTGTGCTCACATCATTGAAACATCTCTCTAGATAGATAGATAGATAGACAGACAGACAGACAGACAGACAGACAGACAGACAGACGCCCACAGGAACACAGAGCCAGGCGGGAGGAGGGGGACCAGGAAGGAGGGCCGAGAGGAACCGAGGGACTGGTGGAGAAGAGGCAGGGACCAGTAGAGTCCGGGGGCCTGCGTCTGGGGCAGTGGGGGAGACGGCAACGGGCTCTGGGAGGCTCGCGCCTGGCGAGGGCAGGACCAGCGGTGACCGGAGGCAGAGCCGCTGCAGGGGTAGTCTCTGCAGGTCGAGACGCCGGACGCGGCCTCGTCAACTTCTGGACTGGAGGAGATGTCGTCGATTTCTGGACTGGAGGAGACAACGTCGACTTCTGGACTGGAGGAGACGACGTCGACTTCTGGACTGGAGGAGACGACGTCGACTTCTGGACTGGAGGAGACGACGTCGACTTCTGGACTGGAGGAGACGTCGACTTCTGGACTGGAGGCGGAGCCGTTGCAGACGGGACCGCTTCCTTGGCTGGTGCCGCCGGACTGGGGGCTGACAACTGGAAAGGCTGGCCCGGGGGCGGAGCCTCTTGGACCGGCTGGCCCAGGGGCAGAGCCTCCTGGACCACTACTGGAACTGGTGCTGACTGGACAGGTGGCACGGGACCTGGCGGTGACTGGACGGGTGGCGCATCCTTCTCAACGCCGTGGGCCAACTCCGGGGGAGCGGTCTAGCTGCGTCTCCCAGTCCAATCCCCCATCTGGCTCCGGGAGGGTGGAGAGGACCGCCGGGGTTCGGTGGCGGCGTCTGCGGCGAACGCTGGAGGAGGAGAAGCCGGCCGGTGGTTCGGGGTGAGCCATTGAAGCAGGTACTCTCAGGGGAGAACCTCCCCGCTGGATCCTTTAGGAGGTCGGTTCATTCTGTCACGGCGTGTGGGCGAGATGAGCAGAGGCAAGGATCCAAACGCGGGTGAAAAAGGCAGGCAGGCACGCAGACAGGAACGGCTTACAAAGGCTTTAATATAAAACACGCTGGACATAGAAACAATGAACTGACAAAACACACAGAACTGAGAGGGTTTAAATACATGAGGGCTGGGAGCTTGGGTGATTGGAAAACGAGAGGCAGGTGGGAGCAATTAACAGAGACACATGACTGAACAGAATGGGGAGACAGGACAGGGTGTGACAACGCAACTCCACGCAGAAAGACCGCAGCCGAGTTTTGAACCTGCAACCTTCGTGCTGCGAGGCAACAGTGCTAACCACTGTGCCACCATGCATGTTTACATTTTCTGCAAAAATCAACAACCTGTTTCTATATTCTTAGCAGAAGTTTTTCTTAACATTAAAACAATATTAGAAACAAAATGGTTGTGTCTACCATTAGGGGACAGTGTAGGATGGGAGAAGAGAAGGAGAAGAAGTGCTTGAGTGAGGAGTTAGGATGGATGCCTGACTGCTACAAGTGACGCAGGTTCAAATGAGCTTGGGGTGTTAGTCATTGCCAAGGAACCTTGCCTTGATGTCTTGGTCTCACCCCGGTTGCCTAGGAGATACGTCATCAGGAATCGCCAAAGCGTGTTCCAATGTTCATGTTCTACGGAGGTGTGTGTTCTCCGTTTGTTAGCCATTTAGCTTGCGAGCAAGGATACACAGGAGGTGCCTTGTTGCCTAGCCTTGGCCAAAAGTTTCCCAGAATGCGGTGCTGTATTTTCAAAAGGATGGCGGATCACAATCCGGCAGCTTCTTCAGCGGTAAAATTTCAAGTTTAAATGTAAGTCAACTAACTTTAGCTATTGGGTTGATACCTAAAATGTTTTTTAGATCCAAAGTAGTTATCTATGGTTGATTAGTGGCTTCGTAGTTGCCGCTTCGGTGGCTACTTGCTTACATATTTAGTTTAACCAATATATACAAAATTTAAAACGTAAAATGCTCGTTATATTTATATTGAAACTTATACGTATAAAATATAACGTTACTTTCCGTGTCTCGTGACGTTATGTGACCGCCTTGGCCACGTGATGCAAGTCTGTTCCATTTAACCATTTTCTTTGACCAAGGAAGGACAGTGTTCTCGTAAGCAAGGCGCCTGGCCTAGCAAGCCTTGCCAGGCCAGGCGCCTTGACATTGAGTAACACCCAGTTCTTGCTATGCTCTACTACTTTGCTGCTACTTTCTAACACAATGGCCAGCCATAACAAAAATGTTATATTGTTGGGAAAAAACAGAGAATATATGATCTAAGAAAAAAGTTAGAATTGTGACTTTAATCATGCAATGTAGTGTAAAGCACTTTGGAGTCCTCTGACTGAAAGGCACTACACAAGTGTGGGTCATTTGTCATTTATTCCGGTGGACTGAGGGAAATAAAAGATTGGATTGGATTAGATTAAGGTGTCAGAACCCTGGCCTGGGATTACAATGACCTGAATACAGATGTAAGACACATGTTTAGCCTTTGAAAATAACAGGGGGGTCATTCTGAGGTTTATAAGATTTTACTTCCTCTCAGTCACCACTTCATTTTAAAGTTCTTACTTCTCTCAGAGCTGTCTCACATTTCTCACCAAACACCAAGGACAACAATTCAAGTGTGAGGTCCTGCACAGAAATCTGCTTTGATATGTTTTGAGAGGTTTTAGAAACTCGCTCACAAATGTCACACCAGACAGCTAAATGGAACTCTGAGCATTAAGACACAATAGGCTGGCACACATAAAGAGTACTAAGAACTGTGGGAGCTAGAGACATAAATATCAACCAACTGTGTAACTCCAGCCCACGTCTTCCAGGCTTGTGGGAAGAACTGCCAGAAAAATGTGGAAAACCCACGCTAAAGTCAGTGTGTGGCTCCTTCCCACTGAGCTACTGGGACAAAAACATTACTAAATGTTTTCAGATTAACTGGATCAGCTCTGTGCACAAGTTTTTACTTAAGCAGAAACCATGTCAAAAAACATGAGAGGGATTTACAGTACCAGCTGCTTTCGGTTTTCCTCCAGCAGAAGTCCCAAAAGTCCCAGGAAAGAGCCGAGCTTCAGCTGCAGAGAACACACATTTTTTAAAAGTCTTCAATAAAATGAATACATCTGATTAATAATGGAAAGGAGACTATTCCTAGTCCCAGAAAAAGACTTCAGGAGGAAAACTGTCTGTGTGGTCCGGCTATGATACATAGAGTGCGTTTTATATGAAAGATGCTGCAGTGTGATGAAGGTGTAAATCTGCAGGCCCATGTAGATACCACATTTTTTACAGAACATGACTCCCATCTGCAGAAGTGAGACGAGAACATTTTAGACTTTTGCCAGATGAACATCACATGCTAGAGAAGTTTTGAACTTCCTGATGGATGTTGCGTCGTTAAAGAGCAAGTCACCCCCAAATCAACTTTTTTTTTCTGATAAACTATATAAATGTGTGTCTAATCGTGCTGCAGACACGTGTAGTTAGTAGTTTTGTACTTTAGTGCATTTTAGTTAAAATTGTAATTTTCTGCCTAAAACTGTCAGTGTTGTGCCGTTATCAGGTAAAAACTCTGCACTGCATTAGAATTTAAATCTGCCACCGCTATTGGCTAAGAGGTATGCTATGGTGTAAACTGGTCCTTATGATGTCACAATGCCGTTGTGAGCCTGTGTGTGTGTATTTGTTAGCGGCTCCGCCCTCTCGGTCTGCTAGGCAACAGCATTTGTTGCATTTTTCAAACATGAAGAGGGAGTGAAGTAAGTTTCTTGTAGGGGGTGACTTGCTCTTTAAGAACATCCTGTTTTCCCACTTATCAGATCACTTTCTCATCTCAGTGTCCTTGTTGTTAAACTTCTCATTACAAGTCCAGAGGCGTAACTGGACACATTCAGACTCTCTGTGTGGGCCGTTGTGTAGGCGCCCGAGACCACCAGCAGCACAGACAGACTGAGCATGCTCAGTACCAGCCACACCGCTCTCCTGACCAGGAACATCACTTCTGCAACAGAAAAAGAAAGCTGTTTCAGTCAAATGAGTACAAATGTGTGCTATTTCTTTTATGTTTGTATTTAAGGTTAACATATGCAAATATATTTAACAATAACCAAGGTCAAAGACTAGTTCACAGAATCATATGATCAGAACAAACTATCAGGATGCAGACGAAGATTCAGAAAAACCAAGTCCATTTTAAAGCAATGCTCGAGTGTTTTTACAGTTTAACCCTCTGGAGGCAGGCGTTGCAGATTTGCAACAGTTAAAACCTAGCTACCTGGTTACTCCACATACGTATTTCATGAGCATTTTTTAACTCAGAAGTGCCCCTGAAGGGCTTAGTTTTTCGTCCTTTTATCAAAACTTATTTAGAGCCTGAGAGGGTTAAGCTATTGCTTTCAAAGTAGGTTTCAGTCATTGTTGAGGTAGAATATCTACCACTTCAGTACTCTGCAGCCCTCTGCTGACCAAAAACTGCACCTAACAGTTTTGTGGGATAGGTAGGTGCCCTATAGCCTGGCCTGCCAGACTCCTCCTGTTTAATTCTGCACAGAGAAAGGGTCTGGGAACTGTAATATTCAAATAGCCCCACCCCCTGAGAATTCTAACCAAGCCAGTCAGCACTGAGTAGCGTACATCACACACCACAACGCTGAGTTTGTCATGAACATGAAGCGGAGTTCGCTGCGACTCTTTCCTCTGTTCTAAATTACTTGAAATTTGATGCGTAATGGTCGCTACAGTGGACAGGTACTCAAAATTGTTATTTATTTATTTTTGCTATTAAGCACAGCTGTTGAAGACTTTATTGCATTCGAGCCCCTCCATTTGGACTTCAGTAAGTCAAGCCAACATATTTCATGTTCAGTGTAATGATCTGTAGTTGTATATTTATACACTGTAATTAGATCTAAGTAATCAATCAGAAGTGGTTGTTTTTATCATCAGGGAGTTTACTTAAACACTCTGTATTGACTGAGAGACAAGAAAAGAGAGAGTTGGGATCGTTTAAGAATCTTTAATTTCTATAATTATAAATTCTTACAATCTACCAGGACTATCTCAATGATGAATGCATATGGATTTGGATGTTTCGTGTTGGTGTGTGTGTGTGTGTGTGTGTTGTTCAGAATCTCTAGGCTGACGTAGCGAATCTGGTTGTTATGACTAGGCTACCACGAGGCTTCAGAAGCTGATGACATGAGCCGCCATTTTGCCGTATTTACGTACCCAGGGGGAGCCTCCCGTGTTAGATCAGGAATTGCCAGGTCCTCGGACCTTCAGAGGTACTGGAGCTGGTTGAAACAGTGGTCACAGCACACAACGCCCGTCTGAAGGGTCGACTCAGGTAGCATCGGCAGGCGTCAGCAAATTCACTCTTATTTTGAAGGAACGTCGTCTTGTTGGTTCAAACGACGGAAATCTCCAGCTTGACAGTTCTCAGCTTAAAGTAGAAAGTACAGCTGGCCAGCCTGTAACTTTCTTAACGATGACGATGGAAATCCTTAGGACCTCCACATGAACGGAACTGAGGTTAACGTGGAACTCACTATAAAATGGCGTTGCCTTATTTTATATCCCTTAATTGTTTACAAATCTTAGTAAACCGGATTGGACGACTTTCATTAAACAACCCAGATTCTGCCCTACGACAGACGAAAGTTCTGATTGGTTGAAAACAATGTGTCATGCGTTTCCATGGTAATGTAGATCAGTCTGTCTGGTGCAGCCCTGTTTATTCATTAAACACATAACTCATGACATCTTTATTTCACAGATCATTCACCTGATTATTAATGATCAACAATGCTTTGATTAGCTTATCACAAATAAAGTACTTTGATTAATTAATGAAAAGCGTTCTTCTTCTCTTCTTCTGTCTCTTCTCCTGGAATGTAAACATACTGAACCAAGCGTCCGACCTTGGTGATGTTACTGTGTGAAGGGGCAGCTGTTAAGGACAGACAATTATAATCTTCATAACGCTACATCAGAATGCACCCTGTGCACTGACGTGGACATGTAATAAATTATTTGTAAATTTTTAAATGTTACAAAAAATATTTGTTGAAATTTGTTTCATTCACACCTAAAGATGAATGAAAAAAATCGTTTCAAATATCATGGTTGAAGATTTCCTAATTCATGCATCAAAGGGTTAAAACTACAAGTAGAAGTGCTAAAAGCATTTCTTCTTCTGAAAAAAAGATGTTTGCGCCGTTGCCAAATGCTATTTTGCACTACAGCTAAAAAAGAAAAAAACGACAGTGTCGCATAATCCAGTGGCATTTCCATGTATTTTCACATTGTTTTTTTTAAGCTGGCTAGTCCCGCCCCTCAAGTGCCTCTCTGTCTGTGGGCAGAGCTGTAGAAATAGAGAGTTGCGACACTCCAGGTATACTCCAGGCGACTTCTATAGAAAGAATGGAATGCGGAAGTCACGTGGTTCATGTAGCTTCGAATAGTTCCAAACATTCCCCGCTCTGCATTGATCGCAGTTCATTTTCGGTGTTTCAGAAGGATTTTCTCCAGTAAGTTGATGAAATGTCATCATTTTTTTGCATTGTGAAGTGTCAGCTAACCGCTTCGTACCAAAATAAGCCATCGATGATATTTTATGTTGCCAGTTTTTCAATTCAATTCAATTTTATTTATACAGCACCAATTCACGACAAGAGTCATCTCAAGACACTTCACATAATAAACATTCCAGTACAGGTCAGTTCATTAAGCCAATCAGAAAAAATGTTTCCTATATAAGGAACCCAGCAAATTGCATCAAGTCACTGACTGGTGTCAGTGACTTTACAGCAATCCTCATACTAAGCAAGCATATAGCGACAGTGGAGAGGAAAACTCCCTTTTAACAGGAAGAATCCTCCAGAGGATCCTGGCTAAGTATAAGCAGCCATCCTCCACGACTCACTGGGGATCGAGAAGAGAGAACACACACACGCACGCACGCACGCACGCACGCACACACACACACACACACACACACGCACGCACACACGCACGCACACACACACACACACACACACACACACACACACACACCAAGTAATGTCTCTATGGTTACATTGTGATTTCTTAGTATATATTCTATTTGGTGAGAGATAAACTTTATTGTATTTATCCTAGTGAATCTATAATTAAACAGGTAAACTAGTAGTAGCACATTCAATGTCAAGGAAAGCAAAAAGTTATTATCAGGAGAGGGAGAATGTTGAAGTGGTTAGCAGCAGTGTGCTAGACGATGGCCCCCTCCATGAGGCCACCACAGCTCAGCAGAACATCATTGTAGCTTCTTCTGGGGAGAAAAACACTTAGAGAAAAAATGAAGTTAACAGCTGAAATTGCAGAAAATAATATAGTTAAAGAGCAGATTGTAGAAGAAAGTAGTAGAATGTGAAAAGTGTTCAGTGTATCCTCCAGCAGTCTAAGCCTATAGCAGCAAAACTACAGAGATGACTCTGGATAACCTAGTCTTTTAGATGTAGGCATGTTGGAGGCAGGACAAGGGAGAGCCGTCTTAACCGACTGTACACTCCACCTCCCTGTACTCCCCCACTTGTCCAGATCTAGGCTAACATCAGATTTTAACCATAGGCCCTATAAAAAATGTTTTAAGCCTAGTCTTAAAAGTAGACAAGGCGTCTGCCTCACGGACTAAAGCTGGGAGCTGGTTCCAAAGGAGAGGAGCCTGATAACTAAAAGATCTGCCTCCCATCCTAATTTTAGATATTCTGGGAACCACCAGTAAACCTGCAGTCTGAGAGCGAAGTGCTCGGTTAGGAACATATGGAACAATCAGATTCCTAATGTATGATGGAGCTTGATTATTAAGAGCTTTATATGTGAGAAGGAGGATCTTAAAATCTATTCTGAATTTAACAGGTAGCCAATGTAGGGAAGCTAACACAGGAGAGATATGATCTCTTTTTAATTCTCATCAGAACTTTAGCTGCCGCATTTTGGACAAGCTGAAGACTTTTAACTACATTCTGTGGACTTCCTGAGAGTAATGAATTACAGTAATCCAGTCTTGATGTAATAAATTCATGAACTAGTTTTTCAGCATCACTCCTGGAAAGGATGCTTCTAATCTTAGCAATATTCCGAAGGTGGAAAAAGGAAATCCTACAAACCTGTTTAACTTGGAATTTGAATGACATGTCTTGGTCAAAGATAACACCAAGGTTCCTTACTTTGTTCTCGGAGATTAATGTAATGCCATTCAGGTCAGGTGATTGACTAAGCAATTCTACTGAACTTAATAGATCATCATTCAAAGCAATAAACCACTTTAAAATGGATATTACAACTCGAGAAAATGTGATTGTGAAGACAAGTAATTTAATATTTTTCAGTAAACATCGACTGCAACGAACTGCTGAAGCATGAGACAAACAGGATTGCGAACGTAAGATTTGTTGTTCTGTTTTGTGTACTCAAGTAATAAGAATAAAATTAAGATATTTCAAGAACAGTAGTCGAACACAATAACTTTTAAAAATTTGACATTTTCCATAAAACTGCTCATTTCCACTTACTTTATAATATTAGCATTTGTAATTTTGTTATTAAGAAAGGAATGACAAGAAATAAGAATTAACAATAACATAACTATCAATAAATAAATGTCAAAGAGTTACTAAAACAAAAATCTTATGTAACCATTAAAGGTTAAACTGTGTTGTGTGTCCATCTTCATGTTTTCATAGTGGCTGAGCGGAGAGCTGACCAGAAACAACGGTGGTGGCAAATCCCAGTTCAGTCTGTGATGGAGGGATGCACGCCTGGAGTGATTGTCATCTCATCCACAGTAAGCACACACTTTCTTTCCATCTCTGTCAGATTGTTAACCTTCAAACTGAGCATGTCACACACCTCTCCTAACACACCTGGTTCCAGTTAACGGGCTGCATTTGTCTGTGCAGGGTTCTTACATCAGGCAGAGGGATACTCGTGTCCTGAAGAAACCTGTAGCCGGTTGAACCCACTGAAAAACGAAGTAGTACGGCCTTTTTGATTGTCTGTTTACTCCATTTAATGCCTCTTGCGTTTTTCATGTCTTTTTGATTTTCTATTTCCTCCCTTAGGTTTTCCAGCTGGGTTCCCTGGTTGCAGAGCCTGTTCCTTTCTCCTCCTGGCCCTGACGCCGGCTCCTCGTGGCTTCCTGGGATGTCCCTCTCTCCTGAAACCATCTCACGTCCCCTCTCATTTTCCCTCATCTCAGTTGCCTCACTGCTGCTGCTGCTTTCCTCATTCTCTGAAATTAAAATGGCACTGTTAGAATAAAGAATAATTTTTAAATAAAATAAATACAAATGTCTGATATTTCAAAAGATTCGTACCACAGTTTACTTGAGTACAATATGTGTGGTCACTGGTCAGTGGATCAACATGCAGCGGTTCTGCTGTACTTCTCACTGCAGGATCCATCCTCCTCCTTAGTTCAGGGCGAGGAACAAACACAGCATCAGCCCCGAGTCTCACCTTGCCTAGTCTTGCCTGTTCCTCCTCAAAATGTGCCTGTAGAGTGGTGTATTATTTTATTTCCTGCCACACTTAACAATTTAATTGCAGCCTTGTGCATTTGAGAGCAGAACATGTAGAGCCTTGATAGAAAACATTTGAGGGTGCACTTTAAACTCGCTGCACACAGCTTTTTGTTGATGTGATCTCTGGTCATGGTGAGGTTGCTCCTGCTGACTTGAGTCAACCATTTTCTTCTTCTCTCTGAGTCTTTGGTGTAATGAATCAAATAGAGGGTAAACTGGATTAAATACATTAGTTAAGAGCTATTCATTTCTATTATCATTACTTGTGACCACTAGCTGTAATACTCTATTAATTATAGAACATCACCTTGCTTGGTCTTATTGTGATTAATTAGAAGGTTCTAGGATTCTTTTAATTATTAAGGGATCGTTCACACTTTGTTTATGATTCAAGAACCAGTCAGTGTTTGCAAACAAATAAGCATTTATTTTACAAACAATTAAGACTTGACAGATTGTTTAAACTATTATGTGAGTGGATGCGAACTAAAAGATGGGTGTCTGGAATATGTGTGAATGTAGTGTTAGAGTCAAAATCTCCGTATTTCAGAGAGGGGCGCGTTCTGGCAATAAAATAATTCGGTTTGCAGATAAGCTATAAGCTGTTGTTTATCAAACTGCATACAGACACTATCTGTGTGTCTACATTACCGTAGAGGCACCCTCTTGGTGGATCCGAAAGTCAGAGTGGTCGGATGACTGCTGGCACCGGAGGGCTGTAGAGTACGGAGGTGCCGTCCTTTCAGTCCTAGAGATGTGTCTCGGGTCACGACGGATGGAAACCACACGTCTTAAAATAACTCTGAAGGAGTTTTGCAAAATCAGCTTTGTTCTGCAGGAAAACTATCTTGTTGTTCAGCTTCGCAGGTGCAAAAAGCTTTAAGGTTTTGACAGCGTGTCAAAATCTTTCTGAGCTAGAGATCTGCTAAGAGATGGCCAGTCTCCAGCTTTCTCTCCCGACTGTCAAGAAAGCAGAGCGGCTGGTTTATATACCCGCTGTTATCTATTACCAAACTTACAAAGAATCTCAGAAACACACGCTCTGAGACGCAGAGTCTCTGAGTATAGGGACAAGGTTAGTTATATTACCTGTGGGATCTTTAAAATCAGGCCTTTTGGTGACGTTACATTGGGGAAGCCATACATTCTGATTCCTCCCTCAGACCGATAGCTACTGTACATCCATTGCAGTGCAACCAACAAGATAATCAACCTATAAAGGTATTATTAAAATACTATTTTGTACATATAGAAATATTGAACTAAACCAAAAATATAGAAATGTAAAATTACATTTTAAAATTTTATCCAACCCTAAAATTTATCATTTCAAATTTTAACCCACTGACAATTTAAAAAAATAATATTCAAAATAAAGTTATTCAAAAGAGTTTCATTAGGTCTTGAGTACATTGCTCATAATTAATGATTCAGCTTATTTGCGCATATGTAATGACTAGGGCTGCATGGTGGTGCAGTTGTTAGCACTGTTGCCTCGCAGCACGAAGGTTGTAGGTTCGAAACTCGGCTGCGGCCTTTCTGTGTGGAGTTGCGTGTTCTCCCCATGCATGCGTGGGTTTTCTCCGGGTACTCCGGTTTCCCCCACAGATCACATCATGCCCTATAGGTTATAAATTGTAAGTCGCTTTGGATAAAAGCGTCTGCCAAATAAATACACATAAACATAATGTTGGTAAAAATGCTTTATTAAAAATGCTATTATACAAGTTGTACAAGTTTGGTGTTCATTTTTTCACAATTAACACACACTTTTTTATTTACTGTGGTTGACCATACAGTTTTATTGAAATTTTCTTTTTAATTAGTTGCTATTAGTCAGGCTATAGAAGCCAGATAAACTGGGTTATAGATGCATGTACTGTCTTCGCATAAAAATATAAAGTAATGATTGTAAACTGTATTCTACTGAACTTGATAGATCATCATTCAAAGCAATAAACCACTTTAAAATGGATATTACAACTCGAGAAAATTTGATTGTGAAGACAAGTAATTATTTAATATTTTTCAGTTGGTAACACTGACTGCAACGAACTGCTGAAGCATGAGACAAACAGGATTGCGAATGTAAGAAGATTTGTTGTTCTGTTTTGTTGTAAAATCTCATTATGATTTATAGTGATACAAAAAATAGTCAGTATATTTCTGCAGTGCTCATGCGGGCTTCACAAATAAACATCAGCACCTTAAGATCTCTTTAAATTTTTTAAAGATGGATTCAAACACAGGGTTGAAATCAAAGGCATCTTATAGCTTATAAGCTTTTTATTCTTCCACTCAGGATCCGACACCGTCCAGAGGAAACAAGCCTAGAGCAGCTTCCAAAGATCAGAGCATGTTTCATTTTAAACGTATGCTGTTGAAACTGGTGCTGAATGTGTTCCACAAAACATCGTGTCACAGTCTGGGCTCGGTTTGTGGTGATGAACTTAACATAGCAGCAATGTATTTAGTGTACTCACATGACACTGACATGATCCCTAATAACCAGAACTGTGCCGTACCGTGAAGTTTCCTTAGAGAGACGGTGTGTGTGTGTGTGTGTGTGTGTGTGTGTGTGTGTGTGTGTGTGTGTGTGTGTGTGTGTGTGTGTGTGTGTGTGTGTATGTGTGTGTGTGTGTGTGTGTGAAAACAGTGGTATTCTTTTCTTTCACAAATGTGGGAATTAAATTGTGTTAAAATGTAAAAAAAGTGATCAAAGACTTCTGGGTGTGCAGCGCACCAGGCTAAATGCCAAAGGTGACAGATCATTTGCTGCTATGGACCCCGGACTCTGGAACTCTCTCCGCCTGAGCCTGAGATCAGGACACAAAAGCAGCTGAAAACTCGCCTGTTCAGGCTGGCTTTTGTGTGACCGTTCTTATTCATTTTTCTCCCAATTTTATGATTAGTGTTCTTGTGAAGTGCCTTGTGATTTTCATCTTGAGATGCGCTTTATAAGAGATGGTTTCTTCTTCTTCAAAATGTTGACATTTATCTAGCCTGGCCGGGCAGCTCTCTGGGTGCTCAGTGCCCCTAAACCTCGTATGATAGAGCCGCCCCTGTCTCCGCGCTGATCTGACCCTTTCAGAAACCTCAAGTTGATAAACAGCGCCCTCTTCTGTCCAAATGTATTAGCACGCTAACTCAATTAGCATTAGCGCTAGCATCACTTCCATTTTGTTTAGCTTTGCTAAGCTAACAGTGGGCAGAGATGGGCGACGGTGACGAGCCGGGCTTTGTCCTTTCTCACAGCACCTCTTCGAGCTCCAAGTCGGGTGGCGACAAGATGTTTTCCCTGAAGAAGTGGAATGCGGTGGCTATGTGGAGCTGGGACGTTGAGTGCGACACTTGTGCCATTTGTCGGGTTCAAGTGATGGGTGAGTATGAGGACAACCGGTGAAGCTAATCTGGCTATGCAACTAAAAGCCTGTAACGGGGTTTTCTTGTTTTGCAGACGCATGTCTCCGATGTCAGGCGGAAAATAAACAAGAGGACTGTGTTGGTAAGACACGTCATGTGTTGTTTATTGTTTAGGGAGAAACACAAACAGTTAACAAGTCACCCAACTAGCGTTAGCTAAATAATATATCTGAAACCAAACTAACCTGCCTGCTAAAGCAGTGAGGTATGGCTATATGATCTGACCATATACATGCTAAAATGTTTGAATGCACGTTTTGTAAAATCCATTTTAAAATGACATGTTTATGTGAGGTGCAGGACTAAAGCAGAACATGTACACGTTTATATGGGAGCTACAGCATTATTAACTATATTAAAACATTTGTCTGTTGTTGCAGAATCTTATTAATACTACAAGCACTTCACTGCAGCGTGCAGACACACCTATTTCTAACATCAGACTAATGGAACACGCATTACTGCTGCACAAACATGATCATCTGTCACTTTCACTGAGAAAGATGTCCAAGAGAGGCTGTTTATAAAAAAGCATTAGGTGTCCCATGTTTAGCATAAATACAAATGCCCTTTGTAGAACATAACGCTGTTTTAGTCACTTGTGTGTTTTCTCTCTCTCAGTTGTGTGGGGAGAGTGCAACCACTCCTTTCATAACTGCTGCATGTCGCTTTGGGTGAAGCAGAACAACCGCTGTCCGCTCTGTCAGCAGGACTGGGTGGTTCAGAGAATCGGCAAATGAGCTTCACATCTATGTGGACTGTACATTTGTGCACCCAAAGGTGGTGAGAGGAAACGATCAATGATCCCAGCTACGCCCTGTGCTGTCCTCTTACTTCTGGTTGCATGTTTCCTGGTGTCAAAGGAGGAAAACGGACATGGTTAAAGTTGCACAGATTGGTCGCTGAAGGGATCTGGAGCCGAGAAGAGACAAGTGAAATGTATTGAAGTGGCACCTGTTAGCTTTGTGTAGTTTTTGGCACATCTTAAATGTGTGGTTTCTTTATAAAAAATAAATGGTTTGTGAAATAGATGTGACTATGTATTGGTGTTGGAAATGATGATGCATGTAGTACTACTGTACTTGTACTTTAAGTGGGTCTGCAGGGATAGGTGAGATCATCACCAGTGATGACATGGAGCACCAAAAATTAAGCCCTAAATCTACATTTTCTTACATTAAGTCTTACATTTATTCAGATCTGTAAAACACACCCAAATGTTTATTTCAACATCAAAGATGATCTGAGTTAAATACAAATAACTGTTTTAAAATGACGCTTAATTTTATGATGGAAATTTTCATGATGTATGAGTAACCAGATGTTCTAAAATAACATTTTTGTAAATACAAAAATGCTGTATAGAGCATAAGCAGCAAATAACATTGGTGCAAGTGCATAACCTTGTTACCATGACTACCATGAATCTGGTCGCATGTACAACCACCCTGAGGTTAACCTCGTCAAGATACAAAATTACAAGAAATAATTTAAACAATGTCAGATTTTTCATCAAACCTATTGTTTCTTGAAAATATGTTAGTCTGAAATTATTTTAATATTAAAGGTGCAGTATGTAAGAATATAGTAAGACCTAAAGAGCCTAATGTTTCAGTCTTTTTGGAAGGAAGATTATACTGAAACATATTTCGTATCCAGCTGGCTGTGGGAATTGTCAGTTTTTCTTCTTCCGAAACAAAGGAAGGAAGGACATACCTACTGTTTAAGAATAAGTGAGTGTGGGATTGTTGTGTCTCCTGCGAGCTAATACTGCAGTGCCCACAATTGTAGTTTGACGGCTGCTGGCAAAAAGCTCCAGAAGTCATTTTTACTTCATTTCTACATAATGCACCTTTAAGTATTTTCCCTGGTGATAGAGGGCAGTACATACCTAACATCAAATAGTTATTTAAAGGCACAACACTGGGTTCATGTTTACATCTACCAGCCAATAAAGGGCACCATTACTGGTTGCCAAACAGCTGGCACTGTGGAAAATGGCAGACTCCCCATGTCAAGCAGCTGCTTCTGAGCTTAGAAGATGTAGATAATAGAAAGGCTAACGTTGAATACAGTTGTAAAATAAAATTTTTAGTAGAAATTAGTCCTTGTTCTTTTTGTCCTCTTGGGAAATTTACAGGGAACATTATTACCAGGGTAACATGAGGCTAATGACTGGACGGCTGCTACCTTCTGTAACTTGAAGGGCAAATAAACAAAAATCATTTTAAATTGAAAACAGGATTTTTCTTTACTAGCAGAAGAAGTTAGATCCAAATTAACCAACGACCGTTATAGCTGGTTAGAAAAGATCATAGTTAGATAAGCCTGTGGCTTGATGCATCTCCATCAGCTTTCAGCCATTTTTAAACACACACACACACACTTTAAAAGAAATGTACTTACAAAAATTAAACAATAATGAACAAGAGTCTGCTTCTAGACCTGCAGAAAGAGAGAATAAAAAAAATAAAAAAAAATAAAAATGGGACACAACAATACAACAAGATCCAGTTATCACTGCGTCAACTTGATGAAGAAATGAATATTCAACATTGTTTAACTGAACAATCACACGATAATAAATCACTGTGCATTAAGTGCCCACCATGGCCTTGAGACATGTGTTGAACGTGCCCAAGTCCATACTTATGAGAGCACCATGTGAGCACCTGTGTGTGTACACGCGCTTGTTTATGTAAGGTTTCTCTATAGGAGCATCCAATAGAGTGTGAGGGGCCACAGATCTGCCCCCTAAAGATGTGCAGGAGACGGAGGGAGCTCCAAGTCCCAGAGATCCAGGAGCTGCCCCAGAGCACAGGAACTCCAGGGAGGCTGTGACCAGAAAAGCCCCCGCTCCCCTCGAGTGGCGCAGAGGATCGCCCCTAGGGGCCACAACCAGCAGCCGGCAGAGTCCCGGGAGATATCGGCGGCAAGCCCACAGGCCCGCCCGCAGCCTCCCACCCCCTAGCCGGCCGAGCCCGGGACCCAACGACCCGGGACCCAGGGGCGACCACCCCCGCCGGGGACCCAGCAGAGCCCAGGGACCCAGACCCCACCAGGCAGCCACTGGGATTGGTCAGGCAGATGCCAAACATCTTAAACCCCCTGACCCAGGAGCCACGACTCAGGCAGACCAAGGCACCACACTCCACACCAGGTGTGGCAGGGAGAGGGGAGACGAAGATCTATATCATCAAAAGAAGTCCCAGGAGAAGGGAGGAGTCAAAGGCCCCACCTGGCATATACAGTCATACACAAACACAGTCACACACTCCCTCCCTCATGCTCACACATACACATACAACCAAAGACATACAAAAATGCACGCCGGGCACCCACTCATGCTCCCCATACACACTCTATTCACTCTGGTCCCGGTACTGCTGCACATTGGGTACAACCATTACCGGTTCCAAGAGTTCGACCCTTTCTGCTGGGGTGCTGATGAGCAAGCTCCCCCGCCCAATGCTGAGCACAGCAACCCACCACCCCAGACCCCAACCGGACGGCCAGATCTCCCTCCTAGCCTCCAGCCCCAGGAAGCCAAGCGACAACAGAGGTGTGCTAAGACCCCTAGTCTCCCTCCGCCTGCTCCAATATGGTGTTAGTGAGTGTTGATGAGGTGTATTCCATGGCTGTGGTGAACGGGCAGTGCGGGCATCGTCTGGCCTATGCCAGCTGATGCCACCACACCAACCCCACTTGCACCCACAGCCCTCAGTGTCTAAACACAGTTTAAAATTGGAAGTGGGCACCGGCACCTGGGATGAGGCTGAGAAAACCCCCTGCCAAATGCTGCTGGATGTGCTCACTTCCAAGGCCCTAAGTGTGTGTTTGCGTGGAATGTCGTTGGTGGAAGTGTTTAAGGTGCAGCTAAAATTGGGGGGCAGGTTGCCACAGGAATGCGGAAATGGGGTCCATACCCACACTCCCTGACTTGTCCACCCCCCAAGGTCCTATGTGCATGTTTGTGTGATGATGTGAGGGAGCAGGAGGAGAGAAGGGTGTGGGGATGGGGAGGAATGGCTGGTTGGGCTTAGCCCTCCAGAAAGCCAGCTCCCCCACTGGCCCCAATAGGCACCTCTGTTGTCAAAATGCCACCCAGAGCATGGAGACCCCAGCCCATCCTGCCAGGGCCCAAAGCAGCAGCATTACAGACCCTCACGGAGTCCGAGGGCACCAACCCAGCCCCACCCCAGCAGAATATCTACGCCCATCCCTGCATTTGCACAACTTCCGGACTATAAAAGACATAGGACATCCAGGTAAGGTTGGGTCCTCCCCCTCCTGGACTTCCCCCTCCCCTGTGATGGGACAGCAGAGGAGCCTAGGTCTACACGAGGCCCCTGAACCCGAGTCAGGCACTGCTGCATGTTCCTGCCTTCTCCCCAGCAGCATACATGTCAGGACCCGACCCCAAGGCCTCGCCCAGATCCCCCCACGGGGCCGGCCACCCCCACACTCCGAGCCCCCAGGCCCCCACCCAGACTCGCCCAGGGGCAATGCAGCTTCCGGGCAGTGACCCATGGCCACCGCCAAGACCTCCAAGGGGCCCCACTCACAACCGCCAGTAGTCCACCCCCCGAGGCAACCCAAGCACCTCCAGAGGGGGGCAACGGCCCCCCAGTCCCAGACACCCCCAGTGAACCCACCTCCAAGGAACATCCAGATACTCCAAACTCAGACCCTCCACCCCCTCACCCACATCATCCTGCAGGACAATATCAATGGTCCCCCATCATCGCTATGTGAGGGAACCGATCAAAGGAGCCCAGAGAGATTGATTTGAAGTGGAAGCAGAGGCTATATCAAGTTAAAGTTGATATAGCCTCTATTGATATACTGGTTAATACAAAGAGTATCTCTGTTTTTCCAATTCAAGAGGATAGTTTTCTTAGCGATGCATATGGCAGTCAGAACCGCGTGAGCCAAAGATTTTTCAATCAGGACATCGTCCAGCTTTCCCAGTAAACAAAGAGAGGGGGCAGTTGGGATATTACATTTCAGAGACTTTGACAGGTCTTCACATACTCTACCCCAAAATTCCTGGACAGGTGGACAGGACCACAGTGCATGAATGTAATTGTCAGGAATGTTGTTTGTGCAGTGTGTACAGGTGTCAGACGACACAAACCCCATCCTGAACATCCAATGACCTGTATAGTGTACTCTGTGTAGAATTTTGTACTGAATTAATTGTAAATTGGAGTGTTTGATCATTTTCAAAGTTTTTAAACAAGTTTGGGACCAGAAGTCCTGGTCAAAGCTGACTGATAGATCCACCTCCCATTTTTCAATAGGGATTGCTATTCTATCGTCTATTTTGGACAGTGTCTTATATACTTTGGACAGTAGTTTGGGGGGTTTGAGATTATAGAAGTCTAATACCCTTGGTGGTGTTTGTAATTTTATTTTATTGAGCTTAAATTTTTGTTTGACTACAGATTTAATTTGGTGGTACTCTAAAAAGCCATTCTTATCTATTCCAAATTGGGAGACTATTCTATTAAATGGGATGAAGTCCAATCCTTCATATATGTGTTCCAGGTATAGGATTCCTTTATTTTTCCAGTCTGGAAGTTCATCATTTTATCATTTTGCAAACTATCCATAAATCACTGTTAAAGAAAGGGTCTGCCAACTTATCAGGTTGCAGAAACCATTCAAATTCTGCACATATGCACTTTGTGTCTCCTCAGAATAGACTGGTCTAAATCCTCTTAGGTTCAAACCACGTTAAGTTGCTTTCCCCACAAACGTGCAAAGGCACTTAGCTACTAACAAATCCCCAAGGCTCAGTCAGCACCGTGGAAGAGATGAGGAGTGTCCAGGATGTGGGTGCAAGAGGCGCTCACTTCTGCAGCTCAAAGGGTGAATTCAGGTTTTCTTAGTGCATTGGCTGCCTACCAGTTTACCACCAGATCCATCCATTATGGTTGACCTGGTGGGACTGGACAGCTTGGTGGCTAACACAGCGTATCTGAGGGCTCAGCAGAGCAATCGCAATGAGCTGAGAATGCACAGAGTGTCCCTGACACTGCCTAAGCTGAAGAAGTCCTCCGCTCCATGGGAAGCAGTGGAGAAGACGTACGAGTCGCTGTGTGAGCAACAGCCGATTGGGAGAAGGCTGTTCCAGCAGTTTCTGCTGGCGTCCGGCCCGCAGTCTGTGGCTGCCGCTAAGTTCCTGGAGGAGCTGAGCGACTGGAGCTTTGCTGAGGATGTCACCAAAGAAATAGCCAAGCAGAGAATCCTCTCCAAGTTTTGCCAACCCCAGTCTCAGACCTTCCTCTCCTACCTGACAGGAGAGAACATTGAAAGATGCAAGGCTTTATCAGACAAAAACTTCGATGAAGCAGCCATGGAGCGGCTAGGGGAAGCAACAACGGAATTCTTGAAAGGAAAACCTTTTTTGGAATACCTCAAAAGCCCGCACTTTTACAGGTTTTTGCAGTGGAAGGAGTGTGAGAAGCAAAAGATAACTGACAAGTATTTTTACGAATTTAGGACTTTGGGAAGGGGGGGCTTTGGTGAGGTAGGTACCAAAAACCCCTTTGCAAGCGCATACAAATCTTATCCTGAGATAGTTTTGAATGCAGCACAACTTTTATAAACTCTGTAGTAATACTGGCCTCTGTGGCAGGTGTGTGCGGTCCAAGTGAAACACACAGGCCACATGTATGCCTGCAAGAAGCTGGAAAAGAAGCGGCTGAAGAAGAAAAGTGGCGAGAGGCTGGCCCTACTGGAGAAGCAGATCCTGGAAAAGGTCAACAGCCTCTTCATTGTGAACCTGGCCTACGCTTATGAAAGCAAGACCCACCTGTGTCTGGTCATGAACCTGATGTCTGGGGGGGACCTCAGGTTTCATATCTATGAGTTAGGGAAGAGAGGTATTCGAATGGAGCGCGTGGTTTACTACACAGCACAAATATTAACCGGCATCTGCCACCTGCATGCCATGGACATCGTGTACCGTGACATGAAGCCTGAGAACGTCCTGCTGGATGGGAGAGGCCAGTGTCGACTGTCAGACCTCGGACTGGCTGTGGAGCTACCAAATGGGAAAACCATCTGCCAAAGAGTTCGTAAAGTGACCCCCAATGTCACTGTCAGACATTTTTCATGACAATGCTTGTTTCAACCCTCCATGGATTGTTTCCTCCTTTAATGCCGATACTCTGTTGGCTTGCCATAGAAGTAGCTTACCAGGAATAGATCTAATGGCTCCTGTAGCAGCGAGTGCTGAGAGCATGACCTTGTGAAACCCAAAGCAATCCCATTAAAAGGTGCCTGACCTTTTACTCAGCTGGTCATTGCACTGACTGAGAAATGTATCATAGAGAGACCAGATTGTAAGCATTAGCTGACTAATCTTTACCAGATGCAGATGTGGCTTTTACCTGACTTGTCAATAGAAAAGGGTCAGGTGATTTACTGATGAATAAGAACTGATGTTGCATAAAGGTGACTATTTGGGATTTCTCTGCGCTGCAGGCTGGTACGACCGGCTACATGGCTCCGGAGCTCCTGAGGCAGCAGTACTACCGGACCTCTGTGGACTGGTGGGCTCTGGGCTGCAGCATCTATGAGATGGTCGCTGCTCGACTGCCCTTTAAAGACTTCAGGGAGAAGGTGCAGAGCGCTGAGGTGACTCGTCGCACGCTGGAAGACGAGTGCAGGTTTGAAGACAAACGCTTTGATCCTCCAACAAAGGATATTATTGTCCACCTGCTCAAGAAGAAGGCCGTGCATCGCCTTGGGTGTCGGTAAGAAAACGGGTTTCTGATTTATTTTTGTTTTCTTGCTGCATTGAATAAAATAACATTTCATCGTATTTGGCTCAAGATACATTTTAATAATATCTGTAATGCAGTATAATCTATGTTTAATCATGTTCTTTCATTTTTTTATCATGTTTAAAATGTGAGAGTTTAATAGTTATGTTGTAGTAGTTAAGGATGTCATTTCTAAGTTATCTGATTCTTTAGTTTGAACATTTATAATTTTGTGTGTCTACTATCTTCATGTTTTAAAAGTTGCACAATTTAAATTCCCTTTAATCATTCTCTGATTTTTGGCGATAGTCTGTTTAGAAGTTACGTTTCACAGAGAACTTGGTTTGGGATAGACGAGCTTCCCTAAAGTGGCAGGGAAAGAATAGATAGGTGATTTATATTTGCTGTCACAGCCATGCTCTCAATCCTGCTAAAAGTTTTTAATTACACACATTTTTCAACAGAAAGGGGGATGATCTACGAAACCACTCTTTCTTCAAAAATATCAACTTCCTCCGACTGGAGGCAGGGCTGGTAGAGCCGCCCTGGGTGCCAAAGCCTGACGTGGTCTACGCCAAGGACATCGATGAGCTTCGGGACCACTCAGAGGTCAAGTACATCAAACTTGACACCAAAGATGAGAAATTCTTCAAGGAGTTCAGCACGGGCGCTGTCTCCACCCAGTGGCAGAGGGAAATCATCGACAGCGGGGTGTTTGATGAGCTGAGTGACGCTGAACTGAATGGACACGAGAATGTGTGGAGGTCCAAGATGTGCATCATTTTGTAAGCAACATCTGTCCAGCATTCACAGCTGGAAGTTTTAATACTTGAAAAGTTCATTTATATCATCATTCTAAGTGCCATCTGCTAAATGAAGCAGCTTTTTGTTCTCGCCTTTATTTCTGAACCTCAGCTTTTACCTGATAGGCCAAATAGAAGTTAATGCTGGACATTAAGCTAAGTAAAATCCAAAGTTTTGGACTCCATACCGAAACTCGGCTCCTCGCTTTCTGTTTAGATTGTAGTTCCCAGTGGATTTGTAGTTTCCTTGACATCACTCAGCCATCTTGGCAGACCATTGTTTACATATGTTTGTAGACAAGCTGCATAATGGTTTTACCTCGGTGACTTCCAGCTGTTTTATTATCAAAGCTCGCAGTAATAACACCTCATATCCTATGATGAGTGATGCGTCATTCAAATACCACTGGAGCCTTTATTTGCTTACTGGAAAGAGTTGGATCACACGCAGAAACTTACACACGTTCACCACTAGATGCCACCAAACACCAACAAAGTGCATTCATCCTCATCGCCCATGTTGAGAAGGTATTTACAAGCATTTAGTCCTTCAATTAGTCATCAACCATAAATCCTAAGGAAGAACTATCTCTCTCTCTCTAACACACACACACTCACACACACACACACACACACACACACACACACACACACACACACACACACACACACACACACACACACACACACACACACACACACACACACACACACAAACTTGCAAACACACCAGTTTTAATCCAGAATAAACACCCAAACGCCCCCAGACACAGATTGTTTATGTTTGCATTCTTGTTTAGTTTTCACAAGCTGCTACCTCATAGATATTTAGATTTCCTTTACCGCAGTAACAAACTCAGTCAGCAGCAGATTTATGCTTGTTGTTTGTTAAAGTCACTGAATTTCCTTTCAGACTGAACCACACCAGCCTGTCAGATGCTTGATACAGCTGAATTCTTACTAATAGTTTGTAAAAGTTTTCCAACTAGTGCCATCATGATCACAGTTTGTTAACTATTGTAAATAAACATGTGCAGATGTCTGTAGTATCATCCTACTTGAGCACAGTGTTCATAATTGTTAGCTACCATTCCATTTCAAAGCCAGTTTTGATGGGTTAAGGTTTCAGTTCAAGATTCTGTTCTACCTAAGCTTTAATTGTCTGATATAGTAGATGTCATGGTGGATTCAATGATTTGAGCTGGTCAGGTCCTGATGCAGCAAAGTATCCCCAAACCATAACATTTACACCTCTGTGCTTCACAGCTGGCTTGAGTTGTTTTTCCTGGAATGCAGCCCTGGTTTACACAGACACTTTATCTGTTCTGATGTCCAAGTTACGCAAACACGCATGTTTAAAGAACGCTATTCCGGAAGTCCTGGTTTTTGCAAACTTTTGTCCAACCTTGATGTTTCAAAGGTTTCCTCTTAGCGCGTTTTCCATGAAAGGTAAAGTAGTGGCGTTTCTTTCCGATTGTAGAGGGCATGCATTTTCAGATCAACGGTAGCAGGAGGATGCAATAGGTCAAAGTGAAAATGTTTAGGGCTTTAGAAGACTTTTTTTAGCATCGTACAGTCAGCTCTCTTTTAGTGCTCAGGGTTTGTTTACTTGGAGCTCCTCAGTGCCATTCTACCATTAGGACATATATTTACATACATGGAGGTGGGAACACAACTGTTAGAGATTTGGGTGTTCCTCAGCATTTATGTAATCAGTCAGGTCAAATCTGAAAAAGTTTTCTTTATTACTGAGTTTTATAAACAATGAGAATGCACATTAACTCAAGTCATTTATGACCTTCTTTTTTTGCCAGCCGTGTTTCTGCCCTTGACTGCTCATGCTTCTAATTTAGCTTTAAAAGAGTATAGTCCTGCACTTTATTCTCTAACTCTGTGTTTATCCTACTTCTATTCATTTTTCTGCATCACTTTTTGTCATTTCTCTAAATAACGACAACTAAACACTCACAGCTACTGACAAAGAAAGTTCTGAAACTTAATTTTATCTTCTACATGTAATAGTTAGATGGACAGGAGGGCTGGAGGAGCCAGATGAGATTGGTGCGTAACTCAAATTAGATATGTTACCATTCAGTATTCACCACAGACTTTATAAATTAAGTTTTTCTTAAGCAATATTGCATTTTATGCATTTTTTATTTTACACACTGTCAGTGCCAAACATTATTCTGTAATAATACTTTGTATTGTTCATGTGACTCGTAGTGAGGCATTCTTGAATGAATTTCAATTTTTGTCAAATTTTCTTGATTAAATATGAATAAAGATGAATTTTCCAAAGCATGGTTGAAGCAAATCAATTGTTTTTGCTTAAAGGGTTTTTGCTGCCAGCAAAAGAGCCATTGCAATGAAAATGACAGGGTTAGCATCTTGATGCTGCTCATTAAAGCTCTGATCTATCTCCTTTTGACTATAGAGTTTCAGTCTGAAATGCAGCTTACATGTCTTTAAAACACTCCCGCCAAATATTAGAACTACATGACAACGTGACAATTTCTAAATCACAGTTTTGAACGTGTCTCTCACAGCACTGCTTCAAAACCTCAGACACACTTAGGTAATGAGGGACACATAAACATGTGTTGTGCTAATTCCTGTGAGGGGGTGACCTTACAGAACTGAGAAGTGGTTCCTTTCACGCTCGACAGTCATGAGATTAGAGGGTGGTTCAGAGGGAAATCCAAGATGCAACCTGATCATCGTTGGCTGTGCAGGCAGAGTGGGGAGTCTGCCGCTGCAGACTACGTGACGACAAGACAGACTCAGCAGAAGGTCTCCAGGAACATGGGTTTTTTTCAGGTGCGGACAAGCCGCTGTCAGTGTTTGGTTCCCCGACACCAGACTCTGTAATGCACCAGCACCAACAACTCACAACACACACTCACTCAATCCCATTACCTCTGCAGAAGCAGGCATGGGGTTGTAGAGATCAAAGCAGGGTAGGGTGTAATTTGGTATCTACGTTTGTTACATGCTAATGCTCTGAATTCACATCAAAGGCAAGTGCCACGCTTCACTTCTGCCATGGCATCCTCAGGATGGCATCACACCACCAAGGCTGCCGCTTCTCTTCTTTAGCAACAGTGTATGTGTGTGTGTGTGTGTGTGTGTGTGTGTGTGTGTGTGTGTGTGTGTGTGTGTGTGTGTGTGTGTGTGTGTGTGTGTGTGTTTGTGTGTGCATTTTTGACTTCATGCGTATCTGTGTGTTTCTGAAGTTGTCAACACAAAATCAAACCGCACCAGTGTCTGTGTGCTTGTGCGTGTGGGTTTTGGAACATTTGCATTGCAGTGTACAGCAGATAAACAAGTTCCAGCCCTGGAGGAGTAAATAAGGGAACATGGTTTTCCTCAAGGCCAGCGTGAGGTTTTTAATTTTTTAGATTTACAGTTTGTTTTTCCGTGGCTGAACTTTCCGCTCTGGTGATTTTCACGCCACTTCATGTCACAAAGATTGTTGACAAATTGCAGCTGAGTCTATCTATGACTCCGCTACGTTGTGCTGAGCTACCGGAGAAACGTTGCTTCTCAGGAAGTTGTTGATTCACATTCAATTTCCTAAGCTTCATTGCTGGAATTCTTAACATTTCCACAAATAATTGAGCTTCTGTTTGTTGGTCCAACAGAAACAGAGCATGTGTGTGCATGATGTTCTCCCCCGCTGAGGCCCAATGGGCAGTTTCCATGGTGCTCAGACCTCAGACCTCCTTCCCTTGCCAGGGTTAGAAAACATCATGGACACACTCTGAATCAACAGAAACACACTTGTCCTTTCACACTTTTATTTGATCACTTTCCCGCCATGTTTAATCTCAGACTTACACCAAAAAAATATTCATTTTTATCATTTAGAAAATTGTTAATGCTGGGTTGGAACAATTGAAAGAATTTTCAAATGAATGCCGGCAGAAACTGACTTAAAAATGTTTATTAGAGCAGAAAAGCAAAACAAGCAACAACTACCCATCTTAACACACAAGTGTACACTGTAATGTCCAGTTGATGATAATAAAAAAAAATAGCTTGATTTTTTTAAAGCCGACTGTTTTCTTCTAATTCACCATTAGCATTGTTAGCTCAAAGTTAGCGTCTAGTCTTTTTTACCCAATATTAGAGTAAAACAAAAACATGCCGTGGCTTCTTAGAGGTACAAGACATAACTTCTCTGTTGCTCCTGTTTACTGGCTTAAGCCAGCCATACACTGTATGACTTTTTCACTTTCTTGAGCCGATATCCCCCTCGTGCAAGATCGGGGCGAATTTTACGAAAGGCAATTAACACCACCTTGACCAGCTACCGATCAGAAATCGCAAGCTCGCACGAATTTCTGGCGTGTTTGATATTTTGCTCATCCCGTGTGAGGGTATCGCTCTGTTGAAGTGGCGCTGTGAGCAGCTGCGACCCAAAAAGCACCAGAACTGTTCACGGCGTATGCGCAAGCATGCGTCAACACGGCTCGCTAGCTATTTTCCAATTAACATGTCGGTCGTTTTAATTTGTACACTTTTTTTTTCGTACACAATGACAAGAATTGCCAAGAAAGTGTGTTTACTATATCAAATTAAATTGATAAGACATTGATTTACTTTATTTCTTTCTTGCTTGGGTCTTCCTCATCCAGCCCCCATAAATCCATGTGTGCTCTCTCATAGCACTCCCGAAGCACAACAGACATCAATAACAACACAAAAAAAGTCTGGCATGTTGTGTAAAAACTGCTATTTTTAGCGTATTTATAGGTCCAATGTGTTGCTACCAGAAATCAAGTGTGAGCACGACTCGTGAGATTTGCTCTGCGAGGAAGTTGTACAGTTTGAACTGAAGCTGAGTGCTACGAGTGAAACGCTTCTGCATCAGCTCCACAAGGGAGAGATCCACACACAGACTTATAACGAATGCACACGCGTTGACGGAGAATTTTTACCTTTGGACTACTTCGTTTGATGGGTTGTGTTGCAAAGAAATTCCTCACCACGACAACAGAGGGCATAGGGAGCCAAGTGTCCTCCCTTTCCGATCGAACCATGGGTCCCCGGAAGAACGGAAAAAGGAATGCAAGTCAATGGGATTAAAAACGTTATTTTCTAATTTACCTTGTTTTATAGTCTGGATCGCACATATGTTGTACTTCAATTTAAATAAAAAGTAATGATGGGTTTTTCGACTACGCCAGTCACATACTTTGAGATTTATCAGCTAGTAAAGTTCGTAATTAGCATGACTACAAATCGGACCTCGATACGTCGCATAGATGACATCACCACATAATCTCCTCTCCCCTAGCGTAGCTGCTACTTACCACATGGCCAGATTTATGGTGGTTCTTTCCTCCTGAAAGAAGGATTTGAAGTTGACTGAACTTACAGTCATTTTCCCTCTGTTTCCTCCGGAATGTGGATTGTTATGCTGATCTTGGCCCTCTTTCTCCGTACTCAAAACCAGTTGTTACCAGTTTGGGGGTGAAACTTGATGTAGGACTTAAATTTGATGCTCACATCAATTCTGTGATCCGGTCCAGTTTCTTTCACCTGAGACGCCTTGCTAAAATCAAGCATATGCTGTCGAGAGCCCACCTGGAGCGGGTACTGCATGCCTTTGTAATTTCTCGGCTTGATTACTGCAACTCTCTCTATGCAGGGTTGTGTCAGTCAACACTGCGTCGCCTACAGGTTGTGCAGAACAGCGCTGCCAGGTTCCTGACTGGGACCAGGAAACGGGACCACATCAGTCCGGTTCTGGCCTCCCTGCACTGGCTTCCGATTTGCTATCGCTCACAATTCAAAATACTCGTCTTTGTTTATCATTTCTTCCAGGGTGGTGGTCCCCCCTATCTGGCCACTCTCCTGAACAAACATTCCCCATCACGCGCTCTGCGCTCCTCTGACCAAGGCCTGCTCGCTGTCCCTCGGTCTACGTGTCGTACCCGTGGGGACCGGGCTTTCTCAGTCCTAGCACCGTTACTCTGGAACCAGTTGCCACCCTCAGTTAGGCTGTCCCCTTCTCTGCCAGTCTTTAAGAATCACCTAAAAACACACCTCCTCCGCTTGGCGTTTCGGGAACATGTTTGATTTTGGCCCTCTATTATGTTGAATCCATTCCACAGTTTTCATTGGTACACTCAATCCATCCACTCAATCCAAATGTGTTTCACACATTTGTCCTTTACCGGACTGCTTCATCTATCTTGTAATTTCCATTTTGTACTTTGTAATTTGTATTTTGAATTTCTTTTATTGTTGATTTATTCAATATATTTACTTAACTGTACGATGTTCAGCGCTTTGGGCTTCCTGACAGGGTTGCGGAAGGCGCTTTATAAATAAAGCTTTGATTGATTGATTGATTGATTGTGTCTGGTTCGGTGATGTCACTTTGGTGATGTGCATTTGTAGTCCTGGATGCATTTTCACAAAAAAAAGCTAAAATTACTTTCCTCACCGTTCGAAAATAAGAGCTTTCTTGGTATCAAAATGTGTCTTTAAATTTCACAGACTTTATATGTGAAATCCATGGTGCATAGTGTTGAGGGTCTGACCTCATGAGGAAATTACTATGCAGTGATTTTCTCCAAAATGACTGTGCTTAAATTGCTTTGAAAAGCAAATAATCACATCAGCGCCAAGAAACTTCATTTCCCATGATGCTTTGCACACGGAAGCATTGTGATGACGTCACCGCCTAATACCAGAAACACATTCTTTGCATGTGTGGGAGTCAGCGGAGCTTTCCCGCGAACTAAGACCATAAATCTTCAGCAAAGACAAAGAAACCTCGTTCTTTTGCCCAGGATACCTGGCGGTAAGGACACGCTTGTCGAACGCTCCGACTCCCTTGAGCACGCGGAAGCTCTAAGTGCCCAAGTTGAGCCCACGGAACTGCTGGAAACAACTCCAACTCCATCAGGACCTGACTGGGAACGAGCGGAGCTCCATCCAGCTCTCAGAGACGCTGTAAGTTGCCAAACTCA
>SSNQ01033992.1:4754-27661 GCA_006942095.1 Nothobranchius kuhntae
CAGTTGAGGTGGTTTGGGCATCTGGTCAGGATGCCTCCTGGACGCCTCCCCGGGGAGGTGTTTCGGGCATGTCCTGCCGGCAGAAGGCCCCCGGGTCGACCCAGGACACGTTGGAGAGGTTACATCTCCAATCTGGTCCGGGAACGCCTTGGGGTCCTGCCGGAGGAGCTGGTGGACAAGGCCGGGGAGAGGACGGCCTGGAGCTCCCTAGTTGGGATGCTGCCCCCGCGACCCAGACCCGGATAAGCGGAGGAAGACGACGACGACGACGGCTAAATATATAATGAAAAAAATTCGGGCACCGAAATGAAACCTTGTGGAACACCATTGGTCACAGGTGTCGTTTCTGATTTGAAAAGACTCAAGTTCACAGAGAAGGCCTATCCTGTAGGACTTGAACCATTTAAGGATAGTGCTTCTAAGACCAACACATGACTTGAGATGAGACAGCAAAATGTCATGAATAGAATAGAATAGAATGGAATGTATCGATCCCACAGTGGGGAAATTCACTTGGTACATCAGCAGATACAATTAGATAAAGGAAGAAGAAAAATAATAAGACTACAGGTAAACACAAAAAGGCAGTAAGCTATTATTGTAACCTTCAACCAATAAAACCAACAAATGAAAATCTGTGTTTTCAGAACTATGCAGCATATGGGACACAGACATAATAATATTTATCCGGTATTGCACAAGTATTGAACACATACTGAATATTGCATGTTATTTCATGATGTTATTGTGAAACAGGACAATGCCAGTACCAGTTAAACTGAGGAAATATACTTTTACAGCAGAGGGGATGAATGACCTACGAGAGCGATCTGTTTTACATATAGTATGTCTCAGTCTTCCACTGAAGGAGCCATCTATGGCCTCCACAGTGGAATGCAGTGGGTGGGAGGGGTTTTCCAAGATGGAGGTCATCTTCACCACCATTATCCTATCACACGTCTCCTAAACTGAATCTAGTTGGCAGCCCAGAACCTTTTAACTAGCTTGTTCAGTTTCTTTCTGTCTCTGTCAGAGCTGCCTGCACCCTAGCAGGCCGAATAACAGCCAGATGATAACAGAGTAATAAAAGGATTTTAGCAGATTGGAACTAACTCAGAAGGACCTGAGCCTCATCAGGAGGTGGAGGCAGCTTTAGCCCTTGTTATACAGAGCATCTGTGTTGTTGGACCAGTTCAGTTTACTGTTGAGGTGAACACCCAGGTGATTAAAGGTATCCACCACCTCAGTGGTAAATGGCCTGGATTTGATATAGCGTTGTCTAGAGTCCTGGAACCCCCCAAGGTGCTTTACAACACAATCAGTAAATCACACACACATTCACACCCTGGTGTGGTTGTAGCCACAGCTGCCCTGGGGCACACTGACAGAGGGGAGTCTGTCGTACGCAGTTACCACCGGTCTCTCCACCACCAGCAGGCAAGGTGGGTTAAGTGTCTTGCCCAAGGACACAGCGACAGCCTGAGCGGGGCTCGAACCTGCAACCTTCTGATTACGGGGCGAGCACTTAACTGCTGTGTCACCGTCATCAATGTCTGCATCCTGAATGTTTATCGGTGAGTAAGGAGGAGTGTTTTTCTGTAACTCAATCACAATTTCTTTTGTTTTACTGGTGTTTAAGCACAGGTAGTTATGCTCACACCAGTCCACAAAGTCCCTGATAACTCACCTACACTCCAGGTCATGTCCCCAGATGCACAGCGGACAATGGCAGTGTCATCTGAGAACTTCTGGGGTTGACAGCTGGAGGTGTAGGTGAAGTCCGAGGTGTAGAAGGTGAAGAGAAAGGGTGAGAGCACCGTACCCTGGGGAGCTCCTGTACTGCACGTCGATAGACAAAGAGCTCTAACGAACCTGTGGGGTGTTTGAAGGCAGAGCAGGTCACAGCAAACCCATATACTGGGAAGACTGGGCTGAGGTTATAACCAGGCTATCTCTGAGGACTTTTTTTCTTTACTACTGAACAAAAACATTATAAATCATATCTCTCCAGCGGGTGAGGAGATTTTACTACAGATTGACAATAACATCCTCACCCCCCCTGAAAGGGGAGCAATAATCAACCCTGTTTGTGGAGGTGTGGTTTGATGTGCATGAACATCAGAACATACACACACAAAACTGAGAACAAAACAGAAAATGTTCACTCTGAAGCCACAAAAACTCATAAATTAACATTTTATTATGATTTGTTTTCTAGACTAAAACCACGGAGAAGTCTGATGGTCATGTGGGGGGTCTGGAGTTCTCAAGGGGTCTCTGGGAATCTGTGGGAGGAACCTGCTAAAAGGGTTTTAAACCAGCAACAGTTTTTGCATTGGCATCATCTCTGGGCTCTGGAGGTTTTGTTTAATGAGGGCCTGGGTGTGCTGCTGGCAGCAGCGTCGTGTGTTTACCTGCTTAATGACGCTGATGTTTGTGGTTTGTAATCAGTTTGCTTTCTTCCAACCTGCAGCCAGATGCTGCAACTCACACATCTGTCAGCAGCTCACTTTTAATCATCCCTTCTCTCTTGTCATGGTTATAAAAATTTTGGTTTTGTTTGTCCAAAGATTGGTTTATGAACAAAAGAGTCAAACGGATGTAATTTCTTGGCCTGTTATTTTGTTCTGAAGGACCTGAAATTAAGGAGTTTGTCCTGAGCATTATTAGGCAGGCACCATCCCTTCAAGTCTCGTTTAAAGACTCATTTTTATTTGATTGCGTTTTAGCGCTAGGGTTCTTTGAATTGCCCTGACATTATGGTTTTAATTATTCTTCTTTTTAACCCAGATGCTTGATGTTATTTTGTCCACCATTTGTTTTTTTATCGATTAGTCTTATTCCGTTATCTCTTTTTATCTGTAATATTGTTTGCTTGATATTTTATGATTTTATGTTTTTATCCAGCTTTTATGCCCATGTACTGGGAATGTTTTTCTTACAATGATGTTGTTCAGCACCTTGGGCTTCCGATAACGTTGTAGAAGGTGCTCTACAAATAAAATTTGATTGATTGATTGAAGGAGGGGTTCTACAGTTTTTGGGCTTGCTAAATATGCATTAGTGTCAGGAAAACAGACTTTTTACAAATCAGTGTGTGTGTGTGTGTGTGTGTGTGTGTGTGTGTGTGTGTGTGCGCGTGTGTTAATTTTACAGACCTTTGTTAACATTCACTCAAACTGCTGTAATGCCTTATAATGAAAAATCAGGTTCTCACCTCCTCAGACTGAACTAAACAAATCCCTTTGATCCAGCGAGCCCTGAGGCAGGTAGAAAGCATGAAAACCATCACTGAGGATTATTGTTTTACACTCGTAATCCATCACTGCCCGGTGCTTCGAATAACTGCTGTCATGGCAGAGGAGGAGCATTCAGCATGCTTCTGCCACCTGGCTAGACATCAACAGGCAGCATGCTTGTCCTGTAACTGGTCAAAATGCACCAAGAGAAGCCAACATGTTGAAAATCATCAATTTATGATCCAGCAGTCCTGACGTTCTTCTTAGCACACCACACAAGGTAGGATTATCTGATAAGATTATCTTTAGAGCCATCGTGGTAATCGGGGGTCTTTAAGATTGTCAAAGATAAGAATTGGGGGGAAATCAGCATAAATGTCTTGTGTGGGATCAGAGGAACAATTAATCATGCTGGAAAATGGACCTCAACCAGCCGAAAAGACCGTGTGTCAACAGAAGAAGAAAAGCCACTTGTTTGGAGGCAATAATGAGTGAGGATACCTGTTATTAATATCTGGATGATTAATCACTCGGGACATTAAAAACTCCTGAGAATAAGTCACAGCAGCTTTATTTTCCGTCTTGTCTGTTCATGTCAGCTCACTCACACCCCCTACTGTAGAGGAACTATGGAGACCACTGTAAGGTTCAAAGAACTAAAAACACAAATGCATACTTATGTGCATGAGTGAGCAAGTCCATGTCCACTAGCTGTCTTCTTCTCATTGGGTATACATTTATTTTGATGTATTTATTAGGGCCGGGACTTTAACGCGTTAGTTACAATTAATTAATTAGAAAAAAATAACGCGTTAAAAAAATTAACGCATTTAATCGCAGCTTGCATTTCAAGCACGGTGGAACCTTTGTCATTGCACGATTGTCTCGTAGACTGAATATCACTGACGCACACAATAATGCACAGTGCTAATGGCTACTAAAACGTAATAAAAACAGAACGAAGATGCCTTGCTTGGACTGATGCAGGATTTAGGAAACACGTCCGCCTCTTTTCTTAACTTGGAAAAAAACCTTCCAGACAACAATGGAGTCCGTGTCGCGGACATTTTTCAGAGATCGTCTCTGCTGCGGCTGCCCGGTGGCACCGGAAACTTTGCAAAAGTTGCGGTAAGCTATATTTTTAACATTTACGTAACATCTGTGCAGCGCTGAAAGCACCAGACAGAATAATTCTGTGCCCTAACAGTAGTTTATGAAAGTAGTCAGACAAACGAGAGGCACCTGGCTGCCGCTGGGAGAACGCTCCGTGTTCTCACTACTCTGTAAACAATCACAAACAACGTGTCTTACAGTTGAAAACAGAAGTTTAAGTTAAAACAGAAACACTCTGAAACCTTTCTGATGATTTTCTAAACAATTCTGTCGGGGAGTTATACGTTTCTGAGACGAGTCTCTGTCTAAACATCACATGCATTACTATCATTAAGCAGCGAGGTGTGTTGAAGCTGCCATCAGCTAAGGGGCGGATGCTTACGTGTATCAGGGGCAACAAGAAAGTTGTGATCAGGCTGGAGATCACACCAGATTCTCCGCTGCAGGCGTGAATCTGCGGGTCTGCAGCATCCCCTTCTTAACGTGACGGCAGGACTTCCCATGTAAGGAAGGTCCGCTCACCTGTTCGTCAGATCATTATTTCCTCGCCATGATCTTTTATCTTCCCATCATCCTCCAGTCATCCAACTGGAACCAGTTAGTGTTCCTGATCATTCTCAGAATATGCCATGCCTGCTCTGGTGTTAAAAGTTAGTACATTTAAGTCCTAGATCATATTTGTGCCTGTTCTACTGTCATTTTGAAGGATTATTATTTATGTGTTTTTACTACATTATGAGTAGAAATACTAATAAAAACTCCCAATTATACAAACAAGTGAAACTGGAAAAATTAGAATCTGGTGCAAAGTCAAATTTATTTCAGTCATTCAACTAAGAGAGACTATTTAAAGGCTCAGGAACCCTTTGCAGGTGTTTTCTATTTGTAATTATAAATTTCAGTTGATTTGGGTTTTGTTTCATATCACACAATGACATTTGAAAAATTAAAATGCATCTTTTTAATTAAAAGCTTTAGTTTATAGTAATAACCATGTCTAATGTTTGATTCTCTGTCTCATAATTTTAATTAAAAGTTTTACTTTGAGAGCACATTTTCCTGAACGATTAAAATGTGATTAATTAATTACAAAGCCTGTAATTAATTAGATTAAAAATTTTAATCAAGTCCCAGCCCTAGTATTTATTTATTTATTTAGACCATGCCTCACATCCTCTGCTCGGCTCAGATAAGGAGGAACAGGAAGCTGTGGATAGAGTGAACATTTTACTGAGCAGGCTGGTGTACCTGTGTGTAGGTGGTGTCTGCAGCCTGTTCCTGAGCTGTTTCAGGACTGGATCATCCTGGATACCAGCGCACTCAACACACCCTCCAAATTATCATCTCACCCTTTAAACACCTTTATCATAACATGTGTTATCTTTAATGAGGAGGAAAAGTGCATCCTGCTGTTTACCCATGATCCTCTGGAAGCATCTGGCAGGAGAAGAACCAGCGACTCTGGAAGCTTTCATTTGGGACGCCTGGAGGACCGCGCCCGTTTTATCCCAGATGCCATCTGTTCTCTGACAGAAAAGAATATTTTCAACGATCCATTTTTATTTTTTTGACATATCTGAAAATGTCTCAGCATGTCCCCACAAGCACAGGGGGGGTGGGAGGGGGGGGGGGGGTTGTTTCTAAAGGATGGAGACCTGGAATCATCTTTATCCTTATAAAAGGTCCAACCCATTCCTCTGAAACCATTTCTGGTGGTTCTCAGTTACTTCTGGTGACTCTCAGGGTCTTGTTCTTGTGCCACCAGAATTTTAAAGTCATATTATAAAACTTTTTCATATTTTTAAAACATTTCTTAAGCCAATATGTACTAAAATGACCTTTTACATGGTTAATGAAAGGTCACTCAGCCCCACTGCCCCTTGTGGCCAGAATACTGCATTTGCAACTTCAGAGTAAAAAAAAATTAAGCTGACATACCTGGTGCTGCAGTCTGGTTCCAGCACATTTCCTGCATGTTTTAGATTATGAACACAGCTGACTTGTTTAATTTTGTGATTAATCCCTCCTGTGGACACCAATGAAGGCTGGGGAATGGTTTCAGCTGTTAGATTAAGGTGTTAAAAAGACAAACGCACAAGGAGATATGTTTCATTTCGGTTTGACCACAGATCATTAATAAGGGACACTAGGGGGTGATAAAAGCAAGTAAAACTGCAAAGTGTGCCTTTAGCCGGAACTGCGCTGCTCTGGGTGGCTGCATGTTGGAGTAGCTCTGTTGACTATATGTAAGTTTTGCCTTTTCTCGGACATTTTTTCTTCTAGTTTCTCAAGAAAAACTGTATTTTTTTTTGGACACTTTACTTTTCTGTTTCTGGTGCTGTGAAGCTTGGAGGATTTTTACTGCTATTTATTTTATTTTTTTAGCTTTTTTCACTTTTTGAACATTTGTTATGATGAGTAACCATGGCAACAAGCTGGTTTACAATCGGGAGCAGCTGATTAACATTGGAAAGGCTGAAATAATACCTCAACTGAAGCCACAAATCCCAAATGAGCTAAAACGCAAGAAGCGTGGGTGCAGAACGGGAGCAAAACGGAGACAGAGAAAGAGGAAATTCAAACCATCTCTTCCATCGATCATAGTGGGCAATGTGAGATCACTGGCCAACAAGATGGAGGAACTCCAAGTCCTTTCAAGGACTCAGCCATAGATTTGGCAGTTTTGGAACCGCTGGAGGAGATAATGCAAAGAAGGATTCTCCAGAGAATCAAGAAAATTATGGACAACCCTGAGCATTCTCTTCACTGGAGATCCTTCCTACCAACAGCCATTATAATATACAACAACTCTTTGATGACTATTATTCTGAGCTACTACAGCAATCAATTTCCCTCTGGGATTAATAAAGTATTTTTGAATTGAATTGAATTTAAACCAAGCCCCCATAATTCGGGTCTGGATATGAAGCAAAACAGGATGTGACAAAAATTGCAGTTCCACCCTCATCCACTAGGGGCTGGTGTCAGAAGCGAGCAAATCCTCATTGACTCCCATGTTAAAAATACCAATTTCACAGCAGAAATAAACATGTTTACAGCCTGGTACCAAAACGTGTTTTAGGTTATAGATCTAGTTTACACTCATGACAACTCTGAGGGGGGTGAATTTTTTTTGTCACTCTTCTGTTTAAGTGTATTAAAAGCCTAAAATTCTGTATAATTAATGAGCATCAGACCCACGTGACCACAGAGCTAGCTCCGTGGAAAGGCCTCAGCCTGAGCCTCTGCCTCACCTGACAACTGTTCCACGATTTTCAGTCTCTCAACTTAGACCATTAGTTGTAGCGTTTGTGCGTTCTTTTTGGATATTATTTGTGCAATTGTTGGACAAACTTGCTGTGGCATTAATTGCACTAATAGAGCATCTAAGGAGTCTCCACTTCATTTTTTTCAGTAAGTAAAATTATATTCATGTCACTGCTGCTTTTGCACTAGCTGAGCTTAGATTTTAACATGTACTGTTTAACCATGAAATTTAAATTTAATAGGGTAATTTAAATGCAGTGCATTAACATAACGCTGCATTTTTGAAAATGGGTTGAAATATAACATGTTGGTGGAGCTGGATTCCGACTATTGGTATGGTCCCCTCCCCTCAGCGTCAGCTCGGCGCATCTCTGATCGCAGCGGCGCCTGTCTGCTGCGTGGGCTGCCGGCTTGTGGAGCTCTCAGGAGACCTCTGTGTTCCACCCAGTTTTACCCAGCAGTCAGCCCGGCGTATCTCTGACTCAGAAGCTCCGGTGTTGTGCACAGTTAACTCCGGTTGTAGCTAGGTAGCTACCTCTGTTAGCTTAGCTCCCACCTCTGCGTTAGCTTTGGGTTAGCTTGTAGCTACATCGCTTCAGTTCGACGGGTGTCGTCAATTTATCCCAGCCTTACAGCTCCACCTCTTTTCCCTTTTTTGGAATTGTCTGGGTCTAAAGGAACCTGTGACATGGTCAAAATGGCGGTGGTGGCCACCTCCCATTTTGGCACAAAAAAATTATAATTGGAGCCTATGGACACAAATTGTCCAGTATATATGTCGATGCTTTAAACATCCAAAAAACTCGTGCAACAAGTCTGATAATATTATAGTCTGTAGACCTTTTTAGGGTCTTGGTTGAGGTTCTATGAGTCAGAATGTACAAGACACTTTTGGAGGATTTGGTCACTAAATCATAAGAAAAAAATACTTATAATGGGGCGACGGTGGCACAGGAGCCAAGTGCTTGCTCTGTAATTGGAAGGTTGCAGGTTCGAGTCCCGCTCAGCCTGTCACTGTTGTTGTGTCCTTGGGCAACACACTTAACCCACCTTGCCTGCAGGTGGTGGTCAGAGGGACCAGTGGCACCAATGTACGACAGACTCGTCTCTGTCGGTGTGCCCCAGGGTAACTGTGGCTGCAATGTAGCTCATCACCACCAGGGTGTGAATGTGTGTGTGAATGGGTGAATGACTGTGTTGTAAAGCACCTTGGGGGGTTCCAGGACTCTAGAAAGCACAATATCAAATACATTTACCATTTCACCATAATTATGTCTCATAAGGACCAGTTCACCAGTAAGAAACTGGCTTTAGATCTAAAACATCACTACTAAATAATTTGTTTCAATTAACCAACATTTATAATAATAATTGCAATAATCTACATGCCCACTGGCTGATTTTATACTTTCTTTCAGTAAGTTCATGAAGTGAATCTGCATTTTGTGTCTTGATTCTACAGATTTATAGATAAACTCTTGTTTTGTGTGTATGGTGTTTAGGATGCTTTGGGTCAGTTGATGTAACATTAATCAGCCTAATGTGAAGCGGCAGTGAGAGAACAGAGTTGGAGCTCTGAGTGACACCCTCATGAAAAAGCATGACAGTTCATCTGGACGTCTCCTCCAGCAGACCGCAGGGACGTGCTGCAACCGAGCCCCTGCCACCACACACACACACACACACACAACATTTTCAGGGTTTCTTTCAGGCAGAGACACATAATAGGTGACATAACACATTAAGTTTTCCTGGTTTTGGTGGAGATGATGGCTCTCTTCTTTCTCACCCTGCAGAACTAAACTCAGTGAGAGATTCAGGACAAAAGGTACATGCTTAAAAATCGTACTATGTTATTTCCAGAATTTCATTGGGAATGCCTACAATGTGAATATCAGACCCCTCCGGGATTCCTAAGAGGGAGAATTTGAAAAAAATGCAGTGTTCAAATACACTGAACAAAAATATAAAAGCAACACTTTAGTTTTTGCTCCCATTTCACATGAGCTGAACTCAAATATCTGAAAATATGTCTACATACACTAAAGACCCATGACTCTCAAATATTGTCCTGAAATCTGTCTACATGTGTTAGTGAGGACGTTTCCTTTACCAAGATAATCCATCCCACCTCACAGGTGTGGAATATGAAGGCATGAATAATGTACACCTGTGCCTTAGACTGCCCCAGAGAATTATATTATTTTAAATTATTTTAGGAAGTATTTGGAGGAAAAGAATCACACAGTAGACATGGACATCTCAAGCATTTTTTATGTCTGGAAAAAAAAAAGCTTTTAAATTGTATTTCAATTCAAAACAGTAAAATATAGAAATATGTCCCTAGCAAAATAAGGCAAACCTAAAGGTAAAGTACTACTTTAAGTACATTTTGATAATGGTATTGTCTTTAAATAATATTACTAATAATAAGGCAGACGTGTCACTGCACATTCCTGAACCACGCAGGACAATGTCTTCATGTTAGATGTGTATCTAGTTGTGGGCTTTAGTGACCTCAGTCAGTGGGATTTTCTGCAAAATGCAAGTCATTTTCCACCATGAGGTTTCAACAGTCATTTAGCTCAGAAAAATGTAGACCTATATTTTCCATTTATTTTCATGTAGAGGCTCTATCTTCGCAAGGCTGCTGTGAATTTTCTACCAATAAAAGAAAATGTGAAAACTACCTTTAGTTACCCTCAGCTAGCTCTTCAACCACAGGCCGCATCATCACAACCACACGTTGGTGTTTATGGGCTACATTGTAGCCACAGCTGCCCTGGGACCCACTGGTAGTAGTGAGGCTGCACTTGCACTAAAGGTTGCTCAGTCCACCCCCTGCAGGAAAGACAGACAGGACTTGATTCTGCAACCCTACAGTTATAGGGCAGGTGCTCAACTCGTGTTGCCCCATGTGTGTGTGTGTGTGTGTGTGTTTTATTTATTTATTTTCAATTATAAAACAATAAAACAAATAGCTTGCAGACACATCTTTCATCATCCCTTAATGAGGAAGTCTATAAAGGTCAAACTTTATGGAAAGGTCCTGAATTTTTCACCAAGAAGGGGCTGAAGGTAAAAATGTCAAAGAACTGGTAGAACATGGCTCCTTTAAAGTTCTACTGGGTCAGAACCATCTAGAGCTGTCTGCAAGGAGAGTAGGTCCAGTGGGCGTGGTTCAAGTGGGAACACACTAAGGCCTAGTCCACACGTAGTCGTTTTTTTTTTAAACGAATATCCGCCCCTCCCAAAACTTGCATCCACACCACCTCGTTTAAAAAAAAAAACTCTGTCCACACGTACCCGGATAAATACGTTGTTAAGGACATGCCAGACCTGTAGGCGGCAGTACTTCCCCCGTTCTTAACCTCGTCCTTCGTCTGTGGTCTTCCTCAAGGAGCAGTAATTCCGCTTGCAAAAACAAACAAGCAAAAAGCNAGTTACCTCAGCTAGCTCTTCAACCACAGGCCGCATCATCACAACCACACGTTGGTGTTTATGGGCTACATTGTAGCCACAGCTGCCCTGGGACCCACTGGTAGTAGTGAGGCTGCACTTGCACTAAAGGTTGCTCAGTCCACCCCCTGCAGGAAAGACAGACAGGACTTGATTCTGCAACCCTACAGTTATAGGGCAGGTGCTCAACTCGTGTTGCCCCATGTGTGTGTGTGTGTGTGTGTGTGTGTGTGTGTTTTATTTATTTATTTATTTTCAATTATAAAACAATAAAACAAATAGCTTGCAGACACATCTTTCATCATCCCTTAATGAGGAAGTCTATAAAGGTCAAACTTTATGGAAAGGTCCTGAATTTTTCACCAAGAAGGGGCTGAAGGTAAAAATGTCAAAGAACTGGTAGAACATGGCTCCTTTAAAGTTCTACTGGGTCAGAACCATCTAGAGCTGTCTGCAAGGAGAGTAGGTCCAGTGGGCGTGGTTCAAGTGGGAACACACTAAGGCCTAGTCCACACGTAGTCGTTTTTTTTTTAAACGAATATCCGCCCCTCCCAAAACTTGCATCCACACCACCTCGTTTAAAAAAAAAAACTCTGTCCACACGTACCCGGATAAATACGTTGTTAAGGACATGCCAGACCTGTAGGCGGCAGTACTTCCCCCGTTCTTAACCTTGTCCTTCGTCTGTGTTCTTCCGCAAGGAGCAGTAATTCCGCTTGCAAAAACAAACAAGCAAAAAGCGCTTGGACAGTTGATAACGCGAGCGCAGCTCTGAGGGCATCCATGATGTCGGCTAGTGTAAACACAGGTTGCACACGTGATGTCAGCATTTTTTCGTCGCGGAAAGTGACGTTGCGGACCTTAACACTCCGGTTTTGTCTGTCCACACGCAGACACCCAAAACGGAGAAAACGCGGATCTTCACTTTGGCCGGAGTTTTTAAAAAGATCCGTTTTCGTGTGAAAAAACTCCGTTTTCGTGTGGATGACAGGCCAAAACGTAGAAAAATATCGACGTTTTGGCAGATCCCCGGCTACGTGTGGACAGGGCCTAAGAAGAGAGTCGATCAGTAAATGTGATTCAGGTGTGACTCTACTCTAAGTTTATGTTCTTAAATCATTAACTGTGTGATGTTTTTGGATCATTATGACTTCAGATCATGGAAGAGCTCAAACTCAGGTGGTTTCATCTCTTTTGATTTCGGCTAAAATGAATTAAAACAAAGAGACGCTTATCCCTCAGGGTGATTTCCACATAGTCTCCATCAGATCTAACTCAGGATGATGTTCCTCTGCTCTGAGATGGTGTTTGGGCCCCTGAGATCTGTTTCTGCATTAGATTGTGGGGTCTGTAAGGAGATCAGATGTCCGGAAACAGTTTGGAGTGGCACCTCCGCTCCTTGGAGTCGACGGGGGACGGCTGACGTGGATCCAAACATCAGGAGCTAATTTTGACTGGCTGCTAGGAGGAGAAATTAGAATTTTATATTTCAATAGTTGAGAGGAGAGCTCTCTACAGTACTCGCTTGTATAAAGAACAGCTGTTAGGTAAACAGTCAGTTCAGTTGCACCAGGAAGTCAGCAGTTTGTCCATACGTGTCCAACATGTCTCTGAAATCTGCAAACCAGATCGCTCTGACTTTGTTTCACCAAATAAAAAATGTTTCTATCAAGAAAACGTTCATCCAATGTTCAGATGAATGGACTTCTGCAGCCAGAGTTTGATTTGTTAATGTTTTTGTCACTTTTCATTTATTTGTTAGAGTAAACATGGAAAACCAATTTCTGCTTCGTCACTTTTTGTGACAAAAGCTTTTAGCTTTGATGCGAGGAATTCCGTCCCCGTGAAGCCAAACTTAATTTGGTTTTGATGAGAAATTCCAGGCCTATTCACAGATCGAGTCCTTCACAAAGCAACCTTTGACTCATTCAGAGAAACTCTTTATTCGCAAACATCTGAGGAATTATAACGGAATGCAAAAGCTGTAAATAGCCATTTCATTTTAGAGGTCTGGGTCGCGGTCAGAGAGCATCTGCGTGTGCAAAGAACGCCACGTCTTGTGTGATTTTCCATCTCCTTCAGAATAGGAACCAGCCGACACACTGATGAACAAACCACCTTTGAACTTTGGGTCCAGTGGTCGTGTTTTCATGTTCAAACAGAAAAACCCATTTTTGACTCTGGTAGAGTTCAGAGCTGCAGCAGGTTGGCGACACTGGTCCCCTTCTTCCTACTGAAGCTCTGCACCAATAGCTGAATATGTTCAACTCAATAAAGACGTTCTGCAGGTAATGTTTCCCTCCACTCACCGTGAAGGTGTGTCAGGGTTCAGCCATGCTTCAGCAAACTACATCAATCGTTTCTGGAAACAAAAATTAGGAGAAAGAGTTTGAATTTAGGATTTTTTCTCAGTCTGGTCAGAGTGGATCCAGTAGATTAAAATAGATATTGGTAGATTAAATTTAACATAATCATTAATACCTTTTCCATACAGTGTAATATTACCTGTGGGTGAGTTTAGCTTGGTTATATAGGGAGCCTAGGTCTCCTCCCTTTCCAGTCGGCTCACGGGTCTCCAGAAGAACGAAAAAAGGAATGCGAGTCAACGGGGCTAAAAACGCTATTTTCCAATCCGCTTTGCCTTACGCCCTGGATCACACATGTTGTACTGCAATTTAAATGAAAACTAATGATGGGTGTTTCCACCACACCAGTCACATACTTTGAGATTCATTAGCTTGTAAAAGTTTGTAATTAGCATGACTACAAACAAGACATCGGCACGTTGGATATATGACGTCACCACATAATCTCCTCTCCCCTAGCATAGCTGCTACTTACCACATGGCCAGATTTATGGTGGTTCTTTCCTCCTGTGGGAAGGATTTGAAGTTTGCTGAATTTACAGCCATTTTCCCTGTTTTTTTCAGTGTCTGATTCAATGACGTCCCCGTTATGAAGTGCAATTGTGGTCCTGGACTTATTTTCACACAAAACCTAAAATAGAGTTTCTCCCCGTTCTAAAATAAGTGCGTTCTTGGTATCAAACTGTGTCTTTAAAATTCATGGACATCATATGTGAAATCCATGGCACAAAACAAGTGGAATTAGAAAATAACGTTTTAGCCCCATCGACTTGCATTCATTTTTACATTTTTCCGGGGACCCATGGTGCGGTAGTGACTTAGGCTCCCTATTGGTGCATTTTGTTGTGTTTCTAATCAGCATCTTATTCAATGCATGTAGTTTTGCTGTGTAAAGTTGGCACAGTGTTCTTTTATATTTTATTTGACTTTGTGTTCATTTTATTAGTGCCTAGCAACACTAGAGTTTGTAAAACTTTAAGCTATTGATTTCAAACTGGTTTCAGTGGTTCTTCAGCCAGAAACTTGAGCAGCTTTACATGGGACAGCACTCTGTTGACCTCTGCTGACCAGAAACTGTACTTAACAGTTTTGTGGTTCAGGTAGGAACACTATAGTAATTAAAAAGTGCCTGCGGGACATTTCATACACCTCTAGCTCTCAACTGTGTGTGTGTGTGTGTGTGTGTGTGTGTGTGTGTGTGTGTGTGTGTGTGTGTGTGCACGGGTTTTGACACCCATCTGATGCCATAAGCCCCATTCCCATCTGTACCGGGTCGGCCCAGGCCGGGTAGCGTAGGTTGTTTACATATCTGGGTGGCCTGGAATTTTCCCGGGCCAACCAAGGCTCATTCTCGGCCCTCTTCCCGAGGGGTACTGCTTCAGGCCGACCAGGGCCAACACGCCCACTGCTGACAGCAAATTCACACCTTCCATTAGAGCAAGCCTCTGATTGGTGGGTAGAATCAGCCCATTCACACCTTCCATTAGAGCAAGCCTCTGATTGGTGGGTAGAATCAGCCCACATGGGCTTAAGGCAAGGATGTGTGGAATCAACCAGGCCAGGCTGGGGCCGACTGGGGCTACCCGGCCCGGGCCGACCCGGTACAGATGGGAATGGCCCATTTGTTCTTCACTTGAGAAGACATATTAAGAGTTAGTGACTGTAGTTTTGGTAAAAGTTTCTCTCTCTGGGTCTCAGGAAACTTTGGTTTTGTCCCGGTTAAACTGGAGAATGTTTTCTGCCATCCAGGATTCAATATCCGAAATGCAATTAAAAAGGGCATCCAATGGTCGTGCATCATTGGGAGACAGAGATGTACAACTGTGTATCATTTGCATAACTGTGAAATTTTACTCTGCGTCACCCGATGACACCACCAAGTGGAAGCATATATAGATTAAAAAGCACTGGGCCTAAAATCAAACCCTGGGGCACACCACACGTAATCTCACGGGTTTTAGTACAGAAGGTATCTAGACTTACCATAAAAGTCATGTCTGTGAGATACGAAGTAAACCATTTATGGACAGCACCAGAGAGGCCGATGTGTTTTAATCAGGTTAAAAGAATGTTGTGGTCCACTGTGTCAAAGGCAGCGCTTAAATCCAGTAGAACCAGAACAGTTACTTTCTGTGCATCATAATTTATTCTTAGGTCATTTAAAACTCTTAAAAGGGCCATCTCAGTGTTGTGGTTTACTCTAAAACCAGACTGAAATTTCTCAAGGACATTATGTGCATTAATAAAATCATTAAGCTGTATTAAAACAAGCTTTTCTAAAGTTTTACTTAAGAATGGTAAGTTAGATATTGGTCTGAAGTTGTTAAAATTGCTAAAATCTAAGTTTCTCTTCTTCAACAGGGGCCTCACCACCGCCCCTTTAAAGGCAGCAAGAATGGCCCATGTTTGAAGAGAACAGTTCATCATGGTTAAAACATTCATAAATGGCTTAAAAAAAGAAGTAGGAACTGGGTCTAAAGGACTGAGGAGAAAACTATCTAGAGTTCCAGCCTCAACCAGGACAAACTGTCCAGTGTTTCCTATGGTAAGGGTACACACTCAGATTTTGATAAAACTATGTCACTGTGAGAGGATAAAATGTTGCATCTGACTGTGTGTACCTTCCCTCTGAAGTGGTCTGCAAACTCCTCACAGAGAGAGTTTGATGTTTTCTCAGATGCATTAGGGTTTGACGAAACACAAACAGTTGGTCTGTTTTTTGGATACTCCAAGTGCTGTCTATTTAAGCCTGTAGAGCACGAACCGTGCACAGACAATGCAGCTTCCTCTGCTCCTCAGAGGCAAAAGGAGGACGATTGAAGCCTAAACGCTCTATGGTCATGGAACCGTAGCTCAGCAGGATGACCTTGGGCAAATACATAGGATTTGGAAGCAGATTGACCCTTTCATCCATCTGACAAAAATTTCAGACAGGAAGGGTGAACCGAAAGAGCATGAAGATCCCCCACCCTCTTAGCTGATGCTAGGGCTAAGAGTGGGGCTGACTTGTAAGACATAAACTTCATGCTGATTGAGTCAGTGGGCTCAAATGGAGGACCACACAGGGCCTCCAGTGCCAGAGTGAGTTCACAAGAAGGGACAGAAGATCTAAAAACGGGCCTCAGTCTGTAAACCCCTTTCATGAAGCAAACGGCTAAAGGGTGAGCGCCAGGGAAAACTCCATTAAAAGATTCATGGCAAGCAGAAATGGCTGCCAGTTAGACTTTTAAAGTGGAGAAAGACAAGCCCCTGTCCAGCAGATCCTGCAGAAAAGACAGAATGTCCACAATGGAGCTCTGTGACGGAAATACCTGCTCAGACACCACATCTCAAAAGCTTTTCACTTATGGGCATAGAAACCCTTGGAGCATGCTCTAGAGCTCTGAATAGTATGAGGGATGAACGTGACTGAACATGGCCGTTTCATCCGCTGTAAACACGGGCTTGGGAGTCGAACAGTCAAGGCCTGCACAGAGCTGGTCCGGACATCAGGACAACTGGCTTCTTTTTACAGCTCACTGAGAGTTTCTGTGAAACCATAGGAGGGTCCTTACTCCAGGTAGACTGGCTAGAAGGTAACGGCTGGGGCCCACCAGCGCCAAAGCTCATCGTTGCTGCAGGTTCTTTACCTCAGCCGGTTCTGGGGGAGGAAAAACACAGCGAACCGGGACCTCTTCTGTGCCGGTGGAGGAGCGGGCCAGCCCACTTCCAGGTTCTCTGCCGCTCGTCTGCAGAGCTGCAGAAAAGACGCATCCTCCCGAAGGTCGGGAGTTGAAGTCGCGGTAGTGTCGTCCACTGTAGGGAAAGCTTCCTCGTCGTCCAGGAGGTCGTGAGTGTGGACGCAAATGTCTAGCACGTCCTCCTTAGGAGGGATAAACTGAGGAGCTTCCAGGTCAGACTCGGCTAGTGCGTCTGCCACCTCCGTATGATCTGCCCAGCTAGTAGTGGGGACTTTGATAGGAAGGCCATCTTCATCTGAAATGGGCAAAGCCAGTTTAGCGGACTCGGAAAACATGGTCTTGCTGCGAAACCGTAGTTCTGCCATTTGAACGTGAGACGGTGGAGCCTGCAACAGGACTTGCAAGCCTCCAGGTCCAAAAGTGCTCTCCTAGCATGCAAAATTCCCAGACAGGCAGGACAGGCTTCGTGCAGGTCATTTTCATGGAGAGACAACCCGCAGCCCAGAGGACAGGGGCATGAAGCATGCTTTCGCTTACCTGGTTCCGACACGGTGCTCATGGTGACACAGAGCAGGGCTGCAGGAGCGAAAGTGAAGCACAAAGGCGAGAAAGCTTAAAAACCACAAAAAGGTAGCACAGGGTGTGCAAAACGCTAGCCAGAAGGCAGGGGCAGATTTAGCAATTTGGGGGCCCAAGGTGAACACAGACATGGGGCCCTTTACACTAAATTTTCGACAATCTTACCTTTAACTGGATTTGCGAAACTCTCTCCTCTTCTGACACGAGTTATTTTCACTTTTTATTAGTCCTCCTCTTTTTTCCTGTATTTCTCTCCCTATGAGTGTTTTTAATATTTGCTCTGCTTTCTTCTTCCTGTCAGTGCTCCTGTGCTTTTGCCTTTGTTTTTTTTTCTATTTTGGTCTATGTTTTCCTCCCTTTAAGCATTTTCCATTGTCTTTCCTTCCTGCTTCCTTTTGATGTTTACATCAAAAAACGACGTCACTTTCAGAAGTGAAAATAAAAGCTTTTATGAAGCACGCTGCTTCTTTCTTTTATTGGAGCCACTAGGATAACTCCATTTCATGCTTAATGTTTTGACTATCGCCTTGAGTTTGTTACGAACGCCCCCGCCTCTCTTCTTATTCTTATTTGTGGTCTTATGGCACTTGGCAAACAACAATTTGGCGCATTACTGCCACCAACTGGATTGGAGTGGAATGACTACCAATCACTTCCTGTTTGTGCATCGCAGTCTTAATAACCCTCTTATGACCATAATTATAACAGGGCCGCCTGTTTTTTTTTAAATCTTATGGCTGTAAAATTGTAATAAAAAGTGCAAAGTGTGTGTAACTCTCTCCTTTTTTCAGAACAACCTCAGCTTTCAGTGTTTGTTTTTATTTAGAATTTATTTCTATTAAAGCCTTTAAAAAATCAACTTAAAAGTGAAAAAAGCAAAAAACGGATTAGAATTTTTTACATTTATTACTGAACAGGAACCTAAATTACTGGGCGAACATTTTTAACTTTGAACTGTAGTGCATCTATTCTTAAATAAGTTTGAAACTGGGCATCTTTTTTTAGCAGTTTTAAGACCATTTATTTTTGTAAACTTTCAGACGTTTTTGTTTGATGTGGTAGACCTTGAAGCAGTTTCTCTCCAGCTGCAGGCAGAGTCCTACACACTTCAAACTGCTTGCACACCATGCACTGGTATACCAAAAACTTTTGTTTTAGCAAAAATAATTATTTATTGTAAAAAGATAAATAATGCTGGAATGAAGCTGAATCTTACAATAAGCAAATAGTTGAGGGTTGTTCAAATAAAAAAATAAAAAAATTAAGACGGACAAACATTCATACCCTGGTTCACAGGAGATCTGTCCTTCTTCGTGGTGACGGTCTTCAGATATAAGCCTTCTGGGACACCTAATAGATTGTTTTGATTTTCTTTGAGGCATTTCCATAATTTCATGCTGGTTTTTAGCTTCCCCGTTCCGTTATCCGCTTTCACCGCGGCGCTGCGCTCCGTTTCAATCAGGCTGTACAGCAGCATTTCCCCTCGTAGCAATATTTTCCATACCTGATTGCTTCATGCTATAGATCGTTGAAAAGCTACTATTATGTACTTTTAGGAACCGTTGGAATGTTTTGAATCTGATCAGCCATTCAAAAGTTATAAAACGGAGCATTTTGGCTGACAAACTCAGCACGTCTCTGAATCTGTGTTGTGATTCGTTGCGCTCAAGACAGGGAATCCTGGTGGCTACCGTAATGTGTTGTACATGCACGAAAAGCCCCATTTTTAATCTTTTCAGCACTTTTAGAATTTTAATGATATCTTGAAAGGTTCGGGAATTATGGTAATGAGAAGTGTGCATGTCCAATCCCGTCTGCGGTGACAGGTTGGTAATAAGAATATTGTGGCATTAACAGAGGGGTGCCGGCGGTCAGGGCTACACAAGGGGGCCCCAGGCGGCCACTGACCTATGCCTAATGGTAAAACTGCCTCTGCCAGAAGGCAGCAGAGAAGTACCAGCAAGCAGTTTAGCTAGCCTTTCAGTAGCGCAGCTAATAGAGGCGCGTTCTTAGCGAGGTGAGGAGCATAAGAACTGAGGAATGAGGATGATGCTGTTGCTTCTACGTGGAGGGCGGGGCCTCCACACAGGGTCACACCCATTTGTCTTTACAGGTGTGATTAGATGGGTCTTCATCCAGGCCACACGAGGGCGTGATGTCCCATAGTGCCTTCGTTGTACCGAGCGAATCGACAAAAATAATCAGCTTTTTTGCTGATAAATTGTAAAAATGAGTGTCTAATAGGGCTGTAGATGTGTGTAGTCATTATGTCAAAATTCTGCCTAAAATCATTAGTATAGAATATATTATAGTATAGCATATAGCATCAGTATTTATAAAATAATTTATTTAAATAATAACATAAAATTTCTTAAGCTTTTAGAGCAAATGTTAAATGTCACAGTAGATCACTTTTATTATGGATGCATCATATAATCAGCTGGTAATTAAGACTCAGCAGGAAAATCATAAACCTCTTTAGGTCCCTGAATGCACCATTTAGAAGCTGGAACAAAAATCCTACATTTTCCTTGGTTAGTGAACTCACCATCAGTAAGCATGAAATCATGTTGGAAGATTTTTACATTCAGAGTCAAAACCTTCAAGCTGTTAGAAGAAAAATACTGTTTTTACATTAGTTAATAGAAATAATTGATAATCAACCAAAACCATTATCAGCAGGTCCAAGGATCAGACACGCGTATCAGCACTAAAACCAGACATGTGACTCTGAAATCAAAGGGATTAGATTGTACAGGAACCCAGTCTGTGTGGTGCTTGTACAAAACTTCAGTCTGTGTTCAGAATCATGAGTTGGGTTTGGTCCAGCGAATGCTGAGACGACGCGTCTCGGTGCCTTTCCTTCACAAACAAACATTTCAGAGGAAGAAAAGTTGGCAGAGGAAACCTATTAGTGCAGACCTAATGCACCTCTAGAGGAGCACCAGAACCTTTTTATTGTGACAGCAAACAAGCCGAGCAGAGGAACCGAACTATTACACACCACTTTAGCATAATCAGATATGCTTAAAAGCCTCTCTTTAGCCTTTAAGCTCCACTCTTCATGTGAGGCACTCAGAGTTAATACGCAAGTGGTCCAAATGAGTCATTTTCCTTCTGTCTGAGCAGAACTTAAAGCCTTCATCTCAGATATCAAACTGTTTGCTGGGTTTGGTGGATTCCAACATGAGTTCATACAGCTGACAGATCTGTTCATCCTGGAAGTGGCTGAGCTTCTCCTCTGACAGGTCGGTACCAAACACCACAGAGCCACGCGGACTTCCTGATGACTCCAGGACCTGTGTCTGCAGGGTGTCCTTGTATTTCTGCAGTGACACACACACACACACACACACACACACACACACACACACACACACACACGGATCAGGAGCATAATTAGCAGCACCTGGTCTTCCACTTCATTTCTACTTTTAGAGTCAATGAGCTTCTAATTTGGTTCAGAGTGGATGAAGAACATTAAAAACCTTAGGAAGGAGATGCCATTTCCGAAATAAATAAGCAAAAACATCAGAGGATCCCTATGAGAGGAGTATAAGTATCCAAGCACCACTCTGAGACGAAGGGGAGACCTCTGACCCGGTCTAACTTAGGGTTAGGGTTTACCATCAGTGAGTGTGGGGTTGCCATTTCTGCTGCGAGTTAATACTGCAGCACCAACAATTGTAATTTGATGACAGCTGGCAAAGCTCCATAGTTGTTTAAAGTGGTTGCAGTAACCAAATTTTACTACAGTATGTAATTTTTACTTCATTTCTACATAATGCACCTTTAACCGCAGTTATACTTGAATGCAGTTACCAATGATAATAACGCAGTTACTAAAAAATAGCTTTTTCAGTAATCTAATTAATTACAGTTTTCTTTTATCACACACACACACACACACACACACACACACACACACACACACACACACACACACACACACACACACACACACACACACACACACACACACACACACACACACACAAGTTTTCTTTTATCATAACGCCGTTTCTGTTACTGATAAGAAAATGTGTGTGTTACTAATCCAGCAGCACGGTGTGTTGAAGCCGTTATCTGCCGATTGGGAACAATAAAAAACATTTAGACATTTTATTATATTCCAGTCAGTCATTTATATTTCAGGATTGTAGTAATTCATAGTAAATTAAGTAAGTTTATTTGAGGGGAACCCATTTTTCTTGCATTCTTGAATGAAAAAAAGTAACAAAATAGTTATTTTTCTTTGCAATTAGTTACTTTTATAATCTTGTAACTCGGTAAGTAACTGAGTTACTTTTTTGACAAAGTAATCAGTAACTATAACTAATGACTTTTTAAAAGTATCGTTCCCAACATTGGCTGTTACTCACAAAATGGTTGATAGTGATTTCATTACCCTTAAAGTAGCAGTGTGTAGCTTCCTGGTGCTAGGGGGCAGTACATACATTTCAGCGTAGTTTTATATCAGACCACTGCGACTGTTGCTAGTTTAAAAAAAAAAACATTACGGTAAATGTTGTTGCATGTGGAGCAGAAAGCATGCAGCCTCAGCGTGCCTCTTCAGACTTTGATGGTCCTTCAGTTAATTCCACTGAGACAAAGCATGGTTGATTGTAGTTTTCTGGATCTGCTCGGGGTCCTGCGCCTACTCATGACTAGGGCCCGACCGATATATCGGCCGGCCAATATTATCGGCCGATATAGGGGTCATTAACTCTATCGGCTATCGGCCAAAAAGACGGCCGATATAGCGCTACCTATCCAGCAGATGGCGCCAGCTTTATGAACTCATGTTGTGGGCTCCACTCCTCGGGGGGTGGAGCCACCGTCACAGCACACATGCAGCGGAGGCGGAGCAGCAGAGTCAAGCAGGTGAGACGATGAGGAAGTAGGGGTAAGTCTTCAGTTTTAAGCATATTTGTTGTGTCAGTGGTAAGTTGAATGGTAAAATAAGCAATGATAAAAGTATGTTTCCCCTCAACATGCTTCCTAAGTTTATTGTGTGCCTCGTGGCCTCGTATTGAAAAGTTAACCTGAAAAAATAAAAACTGCCGCAGCATTAAGCTCTATGCAGAGCTCACACTGCTTCCCCTTTAGTCATGCAGGGCAGTAAGTAAGTAACATTGGCCTTTTTCTGGTAGACATTCTGGAATATTCTCAGACAATTTCCTCCGCTCTTCTTCAGCAGTCTT
>SSNQ01033992.1:27672-51600 GCA_006942095.1 Nothobranchius kuhntae
GGCTAGAACGCCGGCGTGCAGCGCTTCAGCGGCCCATGTGGCCGACGAATGAAGGCGGCCGCGGTCCCCTTTTCGCGGCGCTTCGGCGGCACACGACCGTTGTCGCAGCTGAGGACGGGCGAGAGGGGGTTGGCAAAAAAGCAATGAAACGCTGTGCAGGGAGTCCCCCCTCCTCTACCTAGCTGGGAGAGGAGGGGGGGCGGTAATACGAGAAAATAAACATCCCTCTCTACAATAGAATAAATCTATTGTATTTTTCAGCCTTATATTTTACATAAGGCTTATACATTGCCACATACTAGTCATTTAACGTATCTTATTTTTATTTTCCTAATACTGTCGGCTTTGGAAAGGATCAAAACACAAAAGTGTAAAACTCAAAAGTATTTTAATGCCAAAAATCAGGTGACAGAAATAAAAACAGGTAGCTAGGACGCTGAAACCAGCAGAGTATGACTGAAACGGAACCGTATGCACTGAGGAGTGAGAGATGACAGAGGACTAGTTATGAGGAGGAGCTGTGAGTGGGAGCAGAGGACAGCAGGGGAACATAGGAGGAACTATAAATGAAAATATTTTTAAAGAAGAAAGAATCCTAAAAGGGAAAGAAGAATAACTAGAAAAAAAACCTGACAACAAACGGAGTAGAAAATTCAGTGGAAGGAAAAAAAAGACTTGAAAACTAAATGAGAAAACCTGAACAGCTGGGGAACCAAACAAAAACAGAGCCATTGGTTTTGAGCCACAATGCCTGATATCATTTATTTACATGATAATTTTCAAACTTTTAAGTATAAACATGCCACATTTAATGTATTTTACTTTGTCTTGGTATCAACAGATATATAACTGTACTTTTATGCTGATTATTTTATTACAGATGGAAAAAGAGGGTCGTAGTAAGGTGTGGGCCTCCTTCACTAAAGATCCATCCGGTGATGTCATCTGCAGCATCTGCTCATCTTCAGTAGTAGTTTGTGTGTTCTGTTGTTTTTGAGATTGCAAAATAAATCTTATTTGCATTACTTGGAAACCCCAGAGAGTTATTGAGACAGTTCTTTGGTGTGTAATATAGAAACAAGTTAGCATCAAAAAGGCAGAGAATGAAGGGTTTAATCTTAAGAACATTTGTATTTATTTTTTTGAGAGGGAGATTTATCGGCCATTATATCGGCTATCGGCCTTTGTTAAAAGTTTTATATCGGTATCGGTCCCAAAAAAAGCATATCGGTCGGGCCCTACTCATGACATCATCGTACTACAACAATACCACTCATCCAAAACATATTGTATTTAATTTTTGATTCTGTTTAGGAATGAGTTTAGAAATGTTCTTATTAAATTCATGTTTCTTATTACCTAAATGGTTTTGAACGTGGTAACGTAACTTCTGTAAGTCGTACGGCGAGCCTGTCATCTAGTGTAATGTCATCGACAATGTCAGTGACAATGATGTCATTACCTGTAACACATGTCATGAGTTTGTCGTACTGTTACAAACACTCATTTGTTAAATTCATAATAAAAGCAGTACTGACTGTAACCCCGGCTATCCACTTGATCCTTAAGCGCTGCCAAATGCAGTAAATACGTTTTACCATTGAGCTCCCTTGCTACTGGGAGCGTTTCAGACGTGAAACGGCAGTGAAAGCATTCAAAGCAGTGAGGTCAGGAAATCAACATAGAATTGCAAGACCATCCATGATTTTTGCAGTTAACGCCATAGAAAAATGGCAGCATTAATCCAAAAAGGCTTCTGTTTACCTCTGCTATGGAGGATTCATGAGAAATAATGTAATTTTTTTTTTACAAGCGCAACTGGAAATCTGAACAGGCCTTTTATTTTGACAGTTTACTGATATTTTATGCTGCTTTCATGTTTGACTTCCTGACTGGTCCTATAGTGAGCCTAAGTCACTTCTGCATCACGGGTCCCGGAAGAACGAAAATATGAATGCAAGTCAATGAGGCTGAAAACGCTATAATTCCGCTTGTTTTGTGCCATGGATTTCACATATGATGTTTGTGAATTTTAAAGACGCATTTTTATGCCAAGAACGCGCTTATTTTCGAACGGGGGAAACGATATTTTAGGTTTTGTGTGAAAATAAGTCCAGGACTACAAATGCGCATTACGAAAGTGACGTCATCGAACCAGACACGAAGAAAACTGAGGGAAAAGGGCTGTAAGTTCAAACTTCCCACAGGAGGAAAGAACCACCATAAAACTGGTCATGTGGTAAGTAGCAGCTACGCTAGTGGAGAGGAGATTATGTGGTGACATCACATATGCAACGTCCCGATTTCTAGTTTGTAGTCATGCTAATTACGAACTTTTACAAGCTAATAAATCTCAAAGTACTCGTAGAGAGTGGTCGAAACACCCATCATTACTTTTCATTTAAATTGCAGTACAACACGTGTAATCCAGGGCGTAAGGCAAAGCGGATTAGAAAATAACGTTTTTAGCCCCGTTGACTTGTATTAATTTTTTTCGTTCTTCCGGGGACCCGTGATGCGGAAGTGACTTAGGCTCCCTACCTGAACTGCTGAGTTTGACGGGTTTTGAAAGTGTAGCGTATAAAAAGTAGACCAGACGTTGAAGCGATGTGCATCCCTTTGCTTCTGGGACACATCAAAAACGCGATTACTATAACGGCGGCTAGCTGCTGCATAATGTGTATGGATCTGATGGAGAAGCCGGTCAAGCTGTTCCTGTGGCCGGGACCCTCAGTATCTCCTGGTTCTGCTTCATCATTATATGACTCCAAACTGTGGACGCTCCATATAGGCAGCTTTACACCCCCCCCCCCCCCCCCCCCTTTTCTTTTTGGAAAGCCATCCATCATCTCAGTCTGACTGCCCATTCACAAACCATGCTGGGTATGGAATACTCCTCCTGCCACCAACAACAGGCCATCTATCTAAAAGGCTTCTTCCTGCACATAATGTGATTATGTTGAATATGTGCCAAGAGGGAAATATCCTCTGAGGCAGCGAGCCGCAGCATGAAGGAATATTCCTAAGATGTATTTAGTAAAGTCAGAGCGAGCCCGCCATGCTCATCAGTCTCTGGGAGGAGAACAGTCATCCACTAGGGTTCTATCGACGTTCTTAACCACCTGATGATGTCATCGTACAAACTTGTCCCATAGAACAATAAACACCATGTGCAAACGGTGATCAAACTAGGCCATAATTTTGGCCAGAACCAATAGAACATCTAGTGTTTGGAGAACAAACATCTCCACCTGCACTCTACCAGCTGTTTTCTCTAGTCCTGACCTGTAGATTTGATCCGTGTGAAGGGTTATTTGGTATGAACCCACAGATCATTCATTTGTTTCCCCTGCTTGTTCAAACCCGGGTCGTGGGGTTAGCAGCCCCAGCAGAGAGGCTCAAACTGCCCTTTGCCCAGGAACCTCCACCAGCAGGATCCCCCGGCGTTCCCTGGCCAACGGAGAGATATCATTCCTCCAACGTGTCCTAAGTTGACCTTGATGCCTGAAACACCTCCCCTGGGAAGCATCCAGGAGACATCCTCACCACCATTTCAGCTGGCTCCTCTCGACATGGAAGAGCAGCGGCCCCGCTCCAAGTCTTTCCTGAGTGTCCGGGTTCTTCACCCTATCTCTAAGGGTGAGCCCGGCCACCTGGAGGAGGACACTCCTTTTGGTTGCTTGTTTTTGCGATCTTCTTTCAGATGGCAACAAAACGGTTTATAAGCAGCTTTCAGATAAAACGTAAATCCAAACAACAAAATAGACATGACTTGTGAACAGAAAGGAAAGACATTCCCATCATGAACATCCTTAAAGACCAAGTTCACTGAGAAACCATTTTATCTGATCGTTCACTCTTCTACCCCTATTTCCTGCACTAGTCAGACAGAAAAGGGACGGAGAAATGCTCGGCTACATTGTAGCTCATAACCACCAGTGTGTGAATGTGTGCATGAATAGATGAATGACTGTGATGTAACGGGCCTTGGGGGGTTCCAGGACTTGAGATGTTTTTTTATATCACAGCTCTGTTAGATTCTGACCACAACTTCAAAGCTAAGGAAAAATAAAGGCCCCTAACCAGCAGAACCAGAACATATCCAGCCCAGGAACTATTCGGTTCCTTCCGTCAGGCAGAGGTTTGGGCAGCTTGGAAGCATCTAACAAACACTAACCAGCTTTAACCACCTGGGTAAAAACCAGTAACCAGTTAATTGTTGACTAACAACATCACCATCACAGTTAGATGTGGTTCAGCTGGGGGAGGATGCCATCTAGTGGCTTTACTTTCAACATTCATTTCCCATGCGGCCCCAGCTGGGGTCTGATAATAAAGCCACATAAAAGTGTCTTCCACCTCCCCGGTGGCAGCCGCCTCTCAGGATTCAATCATCATCCACCTGATTAGAGGAATTACCTGCCAGCAGAGCTCAATTATCCCAGACAACAAAGACTGCCTCTGTTAGAGGGAATCTGAATAAGAGCCAGGATCATTTAGGGAACCGGAGGAGAGGCTGTAGCCCTCAGGACGTAGTCATCAATTCTGAAGATCAGCTAATCTGATTTAATACTTTTAATGCCTATCAAACTGCATTTTAAATGTTTTTTAAGCCATCAACAAGCACACAAGATAACCCACTATAATATATGTGCATTAAAGTGAGAGGGTGCTCGCTGCAGAACTACAAAGGCGGAGCTGCACCAGTCAGCCCCGCCCATTCACGCAAACTCAGCCTAGCCCACTGACTTCCGTTTTTGTTTTTCAACTTTATCGTAAACTAACCTGACCCACATGAATTACGGCTGTTACTAGTTTACAGTCGTTAATGCTATGCTCTATGCTCCAATTAAACAAGATAAATATAACTTGCTACATGACAAAGCCTGAATATATCCCGAAATGAAAAGATTTCTTTTAGTGAATATCTGCCCACAGCCGCTCCAACAAAAGCCGGGTACAACACTATTTAAGGCTATTGAATGGGTTCTGGTAGTCCAGTGGCAAGATCCTGTGATTCAAGTTTTGCTTTCCCCTCTGCTGATGCCGGTTCGATTCTCGGTGGGGTCGGCAGCAATCTATTTAGCCAGCTGAAACATTTAATTAATTACAACTTGTAATGTTTATTTTCAGCAAAATATTTATGTCTCTAAAAGTTCTTTGAATTTGGTCGTTCCTAAACAGCATTTTAGTTGAAACTCTGCTCACAAATGGACTCACACTGGCTAAATAAACGAATAAAAAAAAATAAAAAACACATTAGTCATTATATTGTAAATGGTATACCAATAAATTGTTGTAAACATAGTACTGGCAAGTGTAGCTAGAAAATAAGAAAAAGGGTTTTAAACTACCTATGTACTCCCGTCACTGGGAGGCGAACCTGCGCAAAACTGCATGTCAATCCAACTCCACAACCACTTCACTACATCCAACTACATCTGATAAAAAACAAGTGGCATCACATGTAACTGTGCCATCCAGTGTGTATTTGTAGATGGGATGTATGGTTTTTCCGCCCGTGTCTCACTAGAAGTCATTTCAGAAATAATTTGAGAAAATTCACAGAATATCAAGAATTGAGAGCCAAGACCAGACCTGCTTCGGGTAAGGAGACCAAATTGAAGCTGAGATGGGAGGAAAATGCATGAATGAGGCCAAAAATGGCTTTGGCGTGTGTCTTATGAGGAAATGACAATATAACATGGTAAAAAGTTCCAAAAGTTAGATTTTTAATTAGGGCTGCACAATATATCGAAAAATTATTGTCATCGCGATAACAGGACGTGCGATAGGCCCATCGCAAAGCACGTCAAAAACGGCGATAAATGTTTGGTTCAAACATTTCCATCCGTGTCATACATCAACTTTTTGTAAACCAGCTCTGTTTTTTACGCGGAAGTATTATTGGACCAATCAAATGTAGCCCCTCTGATATGCTGCTTTCAAACGTGAACGTGAGCCCGCTCGGTGTCGTTAAGCAGCTGACAATAACCGGGCTGACTCCGACACGTGCCGGTGAACCAACCCACCGTTGGCCCCAGGCTCCGGTTAGCTTCCAGCTAAAAGGCTACAGCACTCTCCTCCCAGTCCCACCCTGCTAAAGAGGGCCTGGAAAAGTTCCCCCACACATCAAAGTGATTTTTCATTTATGAGCTTTTATAACCTTGTTAATCAGGATAGTTGATTTGCTGCTGCACATAAACCGTCAGTCAGAAGCTCTGCTAGCCGGTTATCTTAGAGGAGCTAGTTCAATTTGTTAGCTTGTTATCAGAATCATAGTTGCAGTTTCATCATCTGAGCTGCTTTTTAAGATCTAGGTAAACTTGTTCAATTTGGGGTTAAAAACAAACGTTTTCACATATTTTCCATGTAGTTTTTTGCCAGTTCCTCTTCTGAAAGGTAGACAATTGTTTTTCTCTTTCCCTCAGAGAATCTTAATATTCTCCTAGTTTGGCCCAGCACAGTTCACTTCCCAATTACAGCAACAGCCTTATATCATAACCACATAAGTGGAGAAAATGTTCAGTAGCAATGAGAGAATTTGCTGTTGCATTTAAGTGATGTTAACTATTATTTAACATTTAAACTTATTTTCTGATATTTTTATTTATTCAAAAAACCCTGGTAAGGGATGTTTTTCTGTGTTTGGAGCATCAGAAAAAGTTTTATGGTGGTGGTGATGTTTTAAAGTCACTGAGAAACTGCATGCATGCAGTTTGTTGTTTTGCTGCTAATACAGTAGCAGGTGTAGCTGCTAATACAGTAGCAGGTGTAGCTGCTAATACAGTAGCAGGTACAGCTGCTAATACAGTAGCATGTGCAGCTGCTAATACAGTAGCAGGTGCAGCTGCTAATACAGTAGCAGGTGTAGCTGCTAATACAGTAGCGGGTGCAGCTGCTAATACAGTAGCAGGTGCAGCTGCTAATACAGTAGCAGGTGTAGCTGCTAATACAGTAGCAGGTACAGCTGCTAATACAGTAGCATGTGCAGCTGCTAATACAGTAGCAGGTGCAGCTGCTAATACAGTAGCAGGTGCAGCTGCTAATACAGTAGCAGGTGCAGCTGCATATTTTTGCAATAAAAATGTTATGTTGTAATGGAATTCATGCATTAGTTTTTGTTTGCTTTGAACCCAGAGCAGACGTCACACGCCAGACGACATCAACACTGCATACTTTAGTATTTGTTCATTTATCGTGAGTAATATCGATATCGCAATATTAAGCACTGTTATCGAATATCGCAGGTTTTCCTAATATCATGCAGCCCTATTTTTAATTATATGGAACCTTTACAAAAACTGTTCAATTAACTTCTCAACTCCGTCCTCAATCTTGCATTTTAGATGATATTAGCTATAACACCCTCTTTGGTTCCAGAATGCTATCAAGTCTGACAACTGGAAGGAATTGGACTGACTCTGATGGAATGGGCGGGGCTGACTCTGGTGCAGCTCCGCCTTTGTGGTTCTGCAGCGAGCACCACTTGATTAAAGTGGTGCTGCATGTAGGGTTCAGACACCAGAGCATCTCCGTGTGCATCAGATCCAAAGACTGAGCGACACTTGGAAACTCTCATAATATTTCAAAGTGTTAAATAGGGAGCAGGGCTGCTGCTCCTCCAAACCAAGAGGAGCCAGTTGAGGTGGCTCAGGTATCTGGTTAGGATGCCTCCTGGACGCCTCCTTGGTGAGGTTTTTCTGGGCATGCCCAACCGGGAGGAGAGCTAAAGGAAGGCCCAGGACACGTTGAAGGGACTAAGTCTCTCGGCAGGGCAGGGAACGCCCTGGGATTCCCCCGGAGGAGCTGGCCAAGTGGCTGGGGAGAGGGAAGTCTGGGCCTCCCTGTTAGGCCGCAGCCCCCACGACCCGGCCCCGGATAAGCAGCTGAAAATGGATGGATGAGCTAAACTTAAAATATACTTTTTACATTTTTATTGATAGTAATTATTATTGACATTGATCGATATGAATTACTTTATCAATATGTTTTATAGAAATATTGTCCAGTCTAAAATAAAACAATAATAAAAATAAAACCTAATACTTCAGTAATGAAAACAGAAACTGTACGAGAAATGATACCAGGTAGGTCATAAAATCTACTATAGAGTTAGTTTAAATTCAAAACCTGTCAGAAAATGTGTTCTTTGTCTACTTTTAAACGACTTTGTAGCCCTAGTTTCAGAGCTGCTCGATTAATCACATTTTAATCTCAACTACGGTCTGGATTTTGATCGATTATGAAAACAAAATCAGCCGATTATTATCCCCTCCCTGCCGGGTTACTCTCACGCTACTCCGAGTGAGAAATCGAGTGCACCTCCCACACAGTGTTGCCAACTTAGCAACTTTGTTGCCATTTCTAACAACTTTTCAGACCTGTGCCTTTGTGACTTTCTTTCCCCAAAAGCATCTAGAAAGCAACACTTCTGATGGCCCTTAGCTACTTTCTTCTCTGCAGGTTAGCAAAACACCCAGCCTGCGCTCCGGAACATTAGGAAAGGGAATGATGTGCACATGTGCAGCGTGATCACAATACAACAACAAACCGATCCCAAACCTTTCTCAGTGGATCTCACTCGCCCATAAAAACAGCTGTTTTACCAACTAGATAAAGTCACGATAGAGCGAGCTATATCTGGAGTGGATTTTTATTTTATCATGGCTGCAAAATCTCACATGATGAGCGTGAGACACACATTTGACTGTCTTCATGTGCTCTCACGTCACACCTCCAGTTTCTCGGACCGATAAATAAGAATAGTTCATCTCTGAGCGAAATGCTCCATCGTGCTGCAGTAAACACTCCCCTAGAGCACCGCTGGGGAGGGCTAAATAATTATAATGTAGCAGGTTGTGGAATTTATTGTTGTATTTATTTTATATTACTAAAGTTTTCACTGTATATCCTTCTTTTGTTGTCAGTATTTGTGTTATCAACGTTAAAGATTGTGTTAAATAATCGAGATCTAATTTTCAGGCAAATTAACTGTGATGATTATTTTTGCCATAATCAAGTAGCCCTTCCTACTTAGCATATCTGCGCAGACATAATGTTTCTAAGACGTAGGAAGGGTCTCAGCCACAAATTCACTTAAATGTAAGAAGTGGGGGTTTGTGCTGGATTCTACAAGGTACAGGTGCAGCGCTACAGGAACGGAGGTGATGTGAGAAGATGGGCAGCAGCTTTCTGAACCAGCTGGAGGCGACGCGATCAATGGAGGGTCAGGCCAGGTCACACCGACACGTAAAGCTCTGCAGCGGTCTAGTTGGAACAAATGAGAGTGAATGGTTTTCTCTGCTTCCACTTTTCTGTCAGTTACAGAAACTTTTTATCCAACACTTGTAAATGTTTTCAAACACTGATGAGAAAACAGTATTACCTAAATAATAAATGAAAACAAAATAACCTATGTTTTGTTGTCTTTTTCTTTTCTTTTCTGACGACTAGAAAGATTAAACTCGCTCTAATATAAATGACATGGATTCAGAAGAGCTAATTCTGTGCTCGCATTTCTGTGGATTTATTTTAATTTATGCTTTTAAACACAACACATCTTCGGTGAACAGAACGTTTTCCTGGTCCATGAACGCACCATCACTTCTGAACTAACTCATGCTAAGCTAGCAGGTGTTTACCTACAGAATCAGAGTTTTCAAGATAACTTTAGTTACTTCTCTGGGACAGAGGTTCTGAAATTACCTTAAACACATTTATAATTAATAAAATAAAATAAGGTGGGCATATTTTCCATGAGAATTCTATGGAGCTGTAGAAACGAGACCCGTGTGACCTCCTAATGTTTACCTGCCACTCGGTCATGAAACTGTCCGCCTCCTCTGCTGTCGCCTCCTTGTGTCTTCTGAACTCGTCCTTCACATACTGGTCCCCCAGAGCCCTCAGGTGGAGGGGCAGGAACCGGTGCAGGACCAGAATCCTCTTATACAGCCGGCGGACTCTGGACACATGAGCAGACATCACGTCCGATCTGGACAAGTCTTCCGAAATACCTAAAAAGAGTCACTCAACACCATAAGAGCAACTGATTTCACTTCTTCTTCTTCTTCTTCTTCTTCTTCTTCTTCTTCTTCTTCTTCTTGAATTTCATGGCGGTTGGCAAGCAACTTTTGGTGCGTAGTACCGCCACCTTCTGGAGTGGAGTATGGGCGGGGAAGGCCCCAGCAGTCTAGTCATCCTAAAATAAAATCCTGTGGATCTTAAAAATACAATTAAAGCCTTAAAAACAACATCTAATGCCATGCCTACTAATATTTCCTTAACTAAAAAAGGAATCCTTTGTTCTAAAACTCCAGCTTTCAATAATCTATCTCTGCTGTCTGTACGTCTCACAGTGAATAGCAACGTATTCTAACGTTTCCAACTCTCCACAGTATCTGCAACTTCCAGTTTCATGTTTGCCAATTATATATAAAGTGCTATTTAAGCCTGTGTGTCCAAGTCTGATACGGGCCATGGCATCTTCTTCTTTTCAATTTTTTAAATTCCACGATCCCGTCTCCCCCACCTGCTTATGTAAATTTTAATGAAACCGTCCTTTAATTTCCCATTTATACTTTCTTGCCACCTTCTTTTAAACTTTTCTTTAACTATACACTTTGCCTCCGACTTGCTAATTTAACATGGAAAATCGATGTATGTATTACATGCTCATTTTCTAGCAACCCCGATGTGAGAAGATACCCATAAAAACATCTTCTTTTCTAGAACAAGATAATCTATATAAGGACTGTTGAATTTCTACAACGATGTCCTGTCTATAGTCTGATTTCATACTTTTAATACTCAATAATGCACTACTAGAATCTGAAACTATCAAAACTCTTCCTATTTCATTGTCCTCTATCCAATTTAAAGCAATAAGAATAGTTAAAAGCTCACCAGTAATAACAGACAAATTATCACTAACTCTTTTATTAACTTTAATACCAAATTCCAATATTATAAAAACAATGCCAACTTTACCATCCTTCATTTTAGATGAATATGTATATATATATATATATATTAACATATTCAGAAAAAAATCTCCTAATGTGACCTTCAGTAACAGCACTACTGTATGTTTTCAACTTCAGCAATTCCAAAGCAACCTTTGTCTACTGATTTCACTCAACGAAGCTTGCACCTTTTAGCTCCTTGTTAATTCTGGAAGTCTTTGGTTTTTGTTTCCGGTGTTCCGTTGTGGGGCTTCGTTACTGCCACCTACTGGATTCGAGCAGAACAACGGGCTCTCTGGCGTGAGATTGGTGCCAAAAATAAAAAAAAATCCAAAAGCCAATTGTCAGGAAAAGGTTAATAATAAATGATAAATGACCTGCACTTGTATAGCGCCTTACATTACAGTGTATCATTCATCCAGTCACACACACATTCACACACTGATGGGGATGAGCTACGATGTAGCCACAGCTGCCCTGGGGCGCACAAACAGAGGCGAGGCTGCCGAGCACAGGCGCCACCGGTCCCTCCGACCACTACCAGCCTGTACACAACATGTGTTAAATGACACATTTATTTAATAACAATAAAATTATTTGTCTTTCATGTTTGTTTAATTTTGAATCGCACACAGAATCAGAAGGATTATATTGCCATATAGTATGCCATATAGGAGCTCCAACATGCCACACAGTGATTGAAGAGATGAGGATGGACTTGATGACTGCGGTGTAGAACTGCCTCATTGACTGTAGGTCATCAACAGCAGGTTAAACTTCTTCAGCTGCCTCAAAAAGTACATCCTCTGCTGGGCCTGTTTTATGATGGAGGTGATGGTGGGCTCTCACTTGAGGTCCTGGGTGATGGTGGTGCCCAGGAAGTAACATGAGTCCTTCATTGTGATGGGAGTGCCAGACGGGGTTATGGGGGAGTGGCACTGTGTACTTCCTAAAGTACACAACCACCTCTGCTGTCACACCAAAGTCTACAGAAAATTAATTAATTTCTCTCTCTCCCTCTCTCTCTCTCTCTCTCACTCACACACACACACACGCACCTCAGTCAGGGTTAGGCCAGTAATACCAAATGCCCACCTCACTGGTCTGCACAAGAGAGTAAAATAGCTCAATAGTTTGACCGCTGGAAACTGAGGATTTAGATAAATACTCTAATACTGCTGTAAGTGACATTAATCCTGAAAGATCAAAGGAATAAAAATGTCACTCCAAGGTTTCAATGCACAGATTTAACTGGGGTTTTTCCTTTTTTGATGGAGAAGACTCACTGGTTACAAAAATGACTCATACACTAGTTGGGTATATATGAGGAAAATCTGAAAGTGACAGAGTTTCTATATTTTATCTTCATAATTATTTGGATCTATTCGATGCTAATAAACAAGTTGTGTTATCAGCCTAAAACAAATAACGCAAAGTCAAATTTAAAGACTCAGCTTTAGGGGAATTGTAATCAGTTTCATTCACGGTAAATCTGGGGCTCTTTTGATTTAGCCTTGTAGAACTTAAGGAGGTCTGAAGATTTTTGCTCAGAAGAACAATGCAGCACAAGAAGTGAAATGTTTGATCCTTGAGCAAACAGTTTAAATTCTCGGTAACTACAAAACTGCTGGTTAAGGTTTTGCTGTCATCTTGACTCAAGCTGGTACTCGACCAAAGTATATACAAGAACGGGGGTGGGGGGGTATAATACCCTCAATTATTTTCTGCTTGGAAATATTGAGAAGAAGACAGAGAAATGTCTCAAGTGCCTTTTCTCAAAGTATGTATTTTCAAGTATAATAATCAAAATATTATGTATTTTGTTTTGTGTACATACATGAATATGTTCCTCTGTTGCAAAGATGCACCTCTGTTGAAAACAATTGTTAGCTGATAACGCTGTTGGTTTGTATTTTTGAACATGACGAACCAGTAATTTAATTATTTGTTTTAATATCATTCAGTACAGTTTCTCAGACTGCAAAGTTAACAATAATACGTTAAGATTAAAAATGAGAAAAATAAATGTTCCCCTTCCGGCGAGGAAATAATGTTTATTTGTTTATGTTTATTTATTTAGCAGACACTTTTATCCAAAGCGACTTACAATTTATATCCTATAGGGCATGTTGTGATCTGTGGGGGAAAACCGGAGTGCCCGGAGGAAACCCACGCATGCATGGGGAGAACACGCAACTCCACGCAGAAAGGCCGCAGCCGAGCCGAGTTTCGAACCTGTAACCTTCGTGCTGCGAGGCAACAGTGCTAACCACTGTGCCACCATGCAGCCCATCAAATAAAAACATTTGAAATGTTTACGGAAAATTTAATCTTCAATATTAAAATCTAATATTTGTCATTTCGTATTTTACCCAAAATGAAAACTAACCCCAAAATTCCACGACATCCGCTCCGCCCCCGCCTTCCGCAGCCGCTCGCTTCCGAACTCAATTTTTACTGGTACCCGCTCTACAACGGCTCCGCTACGGTGCGGAGACCTATGGTGCGCAAACAGGCATGCATGGGATTTTCGAGATCTTGCGATACAGTCCGAGCAATAAACGTGGAAGTTAGATCCAAACACCCGTTGTGTGGGAGAAGCATCGGCATGAACTGTTTAATCTGCCCATCATTTGTGTAGAGAGATCAGCAGTGTTTGGATCAACAAAGTGTGACTACTTTGATAGTGGAAACTGTATTTATGGCTTACTTTTGTGCATTTAAACTTCAGCCGCCATTGATAGTTGTTAAAAGTTGTTAAACCTGTGCATATGAAACAAAAAACGCTTTTTGTTTATCGATTTATTGTGAAATAACGGAAGCTGTGCTTGCTCCCTTTCCTGTTGGGGGGTTGTGATTTCTGTCCATTGACTGCGGAGGTGCTCCGGCGTCCGGCAAAAATAGAATCAATCCTATTTTTGCCGGATGGTGGAACGGCGGGCGGCGCACTGCGCCGCACGGCCACAGTAGTGGAATAGCTCTGATTGACTACTGCTTTTATTGTCACTTGAAGTATAAATAAGACCATATAGTAATGCAGCAACATCTTCCACCCTCTGAGGGAAGGGGAAAACTCCTCAATAATGATAAAGAGCTTGCCGTTGTGGACAGGGCCGGCTTTGCCGACAGGCGACACAGGCGGCCGCCTGGGGCGCCATCTGATGGATAGGGCACAAAATGTCAAAAAAAAAAAAAGTTTATTAAATTTATGCTTGTAATATGAAATGCACTCTCTACATACTCAAAAGTCCCCTCTGAAATGACATGAAATTAAAACATCAATATTTAAATTCCAATGATCTGGCTGCATGACGAGCTCCCGCTTGGGCCACCGCTCCGAAGCATTTGACCGTTAAGGGTGCCGTAGATCACGTGCGTGGGTAGCACTGTAGGACATCCTGTTGTCGCGTTTAAACTTTTGATATCTTTTACGATGAAAAGAACACCTAAGCCATCGGGATCATCATTCTGGAAGCGAAGGAAGAAAAAAAAACGGGCCCAAAGCAGAGGTATGTAGACTTTATACATTTGGCAAAGGAACTGCCTCTTCTGCCACGCACGGTCCACGGACGGACCCTCGCTAGCTGTTTACATACACAATACAGTATCTCATAACTTTAACCAATTAATTTTACTTTTGTGGAAATGGTTGTTGCAAATAATGCAATAAAACTGCATGAAATTCAGACTGAAATAGTGGAGGACCATGAGATATTTTTTACAATATTTATTGCATCAGCTTCACAACCATTACACGGACATTGTCCAAACACAGCAGCTCTGTTCCTTTTGAGAGGAACAGTGACAGAGTCATGGAGCTACATCGACTATGTGTCCAGGTATGGTGTATATCCTTTTCTCAACCCCATAGAGGAGTTCTTGTCTGCATGGAGGTGGAAGGTTCATGTCCATCAGCCACATGACCACATGTCCCTGCTGGAAGCTATGGATGCTGGCTGCAGGGACATCATGGTTGATGATTGCCAAGGGTGGATCTGACATAGCAAGTGGTTTTATCCCAGGTGCATCACTTTGGATGATATCAGATGCAATGTTGATGAAAACGTGGCCTAACCTTGAAGATCGCAGAGATAAGCTACAGTAATTGAGTGCGTTTTGTAGTTGCCTCCTTTTTGTCTGGGCTTTGTGCTGTTTTTTTTTTTTTTTTGTTCAGAATGCTCTTGTTTGTTTCATTGATATTTTGTTCACTACAAGCAATACTGTAGAAATTTTTCTGTTCTGTCATACTGTGAACATTATTTCTGCTGCACCTCCTGTAATAAACCGTAAAGGCAAAAAAAGGATTAGCTTTTTACCGGAATGCTTTGAAACATGCACATCATATGTGGACATACAGTTCATAAAGGTAGTGTGTGCAGAGAAAGAAATGTTCTATTTTGAAATTAAGAGATGGTTTATGTTTATCAAAATGTGTTTTTGAGAAGAAAATTTTCCATTTGGCCAATCGTGTTTTGTAGGAGTGAATCTGTGTTGAGGGTTTAGAACAAGTATCTGACGCTTGGGTGAGAGCTTGTTAGCAATTGGAAAAAAACTGTAAATGAATGACGTCAGAATTCCTTCAGAATTTATACAAAGACATTGAATCTCAGTTTAGATGAGTAGGAAGTTGATGCTGTAACTTGGGGCAGCAGATGCATTCAGATATCCGTCAGAGGTCCTTGTGAAAGTTTCTGATAAGAAATACATTTTAAAGGATGAAAACTCAGGCGAGTGTGTGCAAAGGTGTGCGAGACAGCCAGACTGGAGCTAACTCAAGGTGATGCACTGTCCCCTACTGTCCAAATGTTGGAAAAACAGCTTTGCAATGTTTTTCCAAACAGTTTTTAATAAAAGTCAATGGATGAAAAGTAAAGGGAAGAGCCAGAATACATTTTTACAAAACCATATCAAGGTTGTAGATCACTTTGCCCGAATAAAATTCTCTAGACACCCAAAACTTTTCAAAGTCTTTCGTTAAAAAAAGAAAAGAAGAAAATTAATATTATTAATTGTATTTATTTATTTTGACATTTTGTCTTTTATCAGTAAGACTTTATGTCGATGTTCCAGTTATGCTGGTGTTTGTGGTGCAGAAGGGGGATGAGCAAAGCTCTGAGGAATTTTTATTGTTGGGTCAGACACATCACGCTGTTCCAGGTAAATGTCAACAAGAATGAAAAACGTGTTTCTCTGACAACTGGAGGAATCCACACCTGCCTCCAGCGTGACACCTCCCAGGTGCCTCCCCCTCCCCTCTTCTCTTTTTTATTTGTTCTCCTATTTGCGTGTTGGTGACGGCACCACGTGTTTTGCTCCACCTGAGCTGAATTTGATTTTTTACAAACTCTGTGTGAGTTGGCATTGTGTGTGTGCTGGACGGAGCTCATTTCAGCAGACAGTAAATTCTTTTCTATTTTCTTCATTTGTTTTCACACATACAAAAGTTTTATTTTGAAAAGTATCTATTTGATCTTTTTTAACTTGATTTTTCTAATATTATTACTTTCATTTCAATTGTAACATAAAGATGAAAATGTGTTGGTTTGACAGGGAAACATGAGAAAAGTGAGGAATATGTCCACTTGGATTTTCACCATGGGGATGGTGACTGGGTTTCTCTCACTTCACCTGCTCTTCAGTTCAATGGTCTCAGTGGAAAAGGTCAACTATTCAGTGCAGGGGATCAAGCCCGGCATTGGTCATCAGGATCCACCTGCAGGTAGGCAGTCACCGGTCCAGATGTACAGATGAAGCTCAAACATGAGCTGCTTCGGTTTAGGACGCTGAAATGAAACATTTAAAAATAAACTGCTTTATTTATCGTCAAATAACAATAATGCTAGGAATAAATGCTTAGTATCAAATCTGAGCATCAATTAAACATTTAAAGTGACATTTCAACATAAATGCAATGCTTTTGAACAAAAGTTTTAGCTCACACGCTAATTCCTATTCCTGTAAAAGAGGGATAGCTCGGATAAATGAAGAGGCTCCCCATCTAAAGACGTTTTAATAATTAGCTGAGACCCTGATGAGCTACTCGCTCCGGACATTTGTGTGTTCTGCATCCCAGAATGTTACACAAATCTGGCTATAGGAGGGTACGATCGCGGTTGGATGACATTCACACTCTAAACCATAAAACATATTATTCATAAATAAATAAAGGCACTCTGGGACCTTAGATAGGGCATCTCTTCACCATCATTTAGTGTGGTGGGGCTCATCTGATTTTTCTATGAGGTGTTGGTAAAATAAATGCTTTATAAAGTTTATGTTTTATATGGTAAATATCTTATTTTATTTAGCGCTGTCTAGAGTCCTCAGCCCCCCAAGAAGCTTTACAACACCACAGTCATCCACCCACACACATTCACACGCTAACAGTGACTAAAAGAAAAGCTACTTGATAATAATAGCTTGTCACAGCAATATTTTCTGTATTTAAAGTAGAAACAAACTAGCTAAGCCAGTTACTCTGGAAGGCTGTGAGGGAGTTTTGAATGCTTTGTTTCCTGGTAGAAAAATGAAAACATTGTTTAGTTATGATTATTTGAAATCTTAGATGTTACTCAAAGGCAACACGTTAGGGTAATGGTTCCTTGTGAATGAGAAGCAGGTCCATGTCTTTGCGTGGTTAGAGCTGTAGATTTTATCTGTACTCCGTTGTTCTTAAACACACAATGAGCAACAGTCCAGTGACGTCATTTACTGGAGTAGGTATCGAGTAATTATTTAATGACCTTAAATGAAGTCCTAAAGTCTGTGAGGAACGTCAGAACGGCACAGGTCTTAATTCAACAAAGACAAATAAGGAAATGGATTTCAAATAATCCCTGAGACCAAATCCAATTCTCCATCTCCGTCAGCCACTGTGGGGCAAAAAGTATTTAACCAGCCACCAATTGTGCAAGTTCTCCCACTTAAAAAGATGAGAGGCCTGTGATGTTCATCAGAGCTACATCTGAACTATTAAAGACAACATGAGAAAAAAAAAATCCAGAAAATCACACTGACCAATTTTTAAGGAATTTCTTTGCAAGCTACAGTGGAAAAGAAGTATTTGGTCTACAAACAACTAATATTTCTGGTTCTCACAGACAAAGAGGCTCCTCTGTCCTCGATTCATTACCTGCTTTAATGGCACCCGTTGGAGCTTGTTAACAGTATAAAAGGCACTTGTCCATAACCCCGAACAGTCACACTCCAAACTCCACTATGGCCAAGCCCAAAGAGCTGTCAAAGGACATCATAAACAATGTTAGACCTGCACCAGGCAGGGAAGACTGAATCTGCAATAGGAAAGCAGCTTGGTGTGAAGAAATCAATTGTGGGAACGATCAGAAAGTGGAAAACATACAAGACCACTGATAAGCTCCTTTGATAGGAGCTCCATGCAAGATCTCACTCCTGTGGGTCCTGGAGTGGCCCAGCCAGTCTTCAGATCTCAACACAATAGAAAATCATTAGACGGAGTTGAAAGTCCCTGTTGCCCAGTGACAGCCCCAAAATATCACTGCTCTATAATCTCCATGGAAGATTGGGCCAAAATACCTGCAACAGTGTGTGAAAACCTTGTGAAGACTTACAGAAAACGTTTGACCACGGTCATTGCCAACAAAGGGTACATAACAAAGTATTGAGGTGGACTTTCGTTATTTACCAAATACTTCTTTTCCACCATAATTTGCAAATAAGTTTTTCAAAAATCAGACAGCGTGATTTTCTGGATTTTTCTCTTAGTTGAGGTCTGCCTATGATGAAAATTACAGGCCTCTCTCCTCTTTTTAAGTGGAAAAACTTGCAGACATGGTGGCTGACTAAATACTTTGTTGCCCCACTGTAAAATGAAAAATATAAAGTATTAATGTGCTCTGATTGCAGAAGATGTTCTTTGCTAGCAAACCTTGGGTGTTATAGCTTATCTTTGACCTTCCAACAGAAAAGCCATAATGTCCCAGTGAGCCAGCAAGCTGGTCCAGGCAGACAAATCTGAATGCTTACTGATAAACAGCTCCCTGCCATATGGGATAATTTACGGGGGTCTGCTTTGTTGATTGTGAAGGCCCTGAGATCAAGGACGAGGTCATACTTTCCTCATCATCACAGCTGGAAGTCATTGTGAATTTGACTCATTTGATGCTGTTTATTTTAGATCCGACAGACAGTGAGCTGGTTCTGTACGGACAATGAAGCGTTCCAACTTAATAACTGTTTTGCATCCAACAGGTGAGAGAGACAACAAAACAGGAAATGATACCCGGATTTTATGTTGGATTATGACTGGACCCAAAAACCTTGAAACCAGAACCAAGCACGTTAAGGAGACGTGGGCCAAGCGTTGTGACAAAGTGCTGTTCATGAGCTCTGTGAAGACTGATTTTCCCACAGTGGAGTTGAATGTGAGTGAAGGAAGAGACAACCTATACTGGAAGACCATCAGAGCCCTGCAGTACATCCATCAACATCACCTGGACGAAGCAGACTGGTTCCTAAAAGCAGATGATGATACATTTGTGGTCTTGGAGAATCTACACCACATTTTATCCAGACACGACCCAGAAAAGCCCTTTTACCTGGGCAGAAGGTTCATGCCTTTCATCAGGCAAGGTTACATGAGTGGAGGAGCAGGCTATGTTCTGAGTAAAGAGGCCCTGAGGAGGTTTGTCAAAGGGTTCAGTACTGGAGAATGCACACACTTCTCCTCTATAGAAGACATGGCTCTGGGTAAATGTTTGGAGACGATGAAGGTGGAGCCAGCAGATTCCAGAGACGAACACGGGAGGCAAACCTTTCATCCTTATCCTCCAGATTACTACATAGTTCGACAGCCGTCAAGGCCTCGGCCTTGGTATTTGATTTACGACCATTATGCTCCAGTAGAGGTAAGCAGCACATTTTGTATGAAAATCAAAATCTGACAGTAAAATCTGAATTAAATGATGCTGAGTTGTTGAAAAATATTGGCAGCTTTCTAACTTCCCAAGTCTGTTGCATATCTGTGAGGTGTTTTTTTTTTGCAGAGCAAAGCTGCCCTCCTAGTGGGAGGGTAGCTCTGAAGTGTCTTTTTTTCCCTCCTCCCGAATCAATTCCTCATGTTACCCTCTTATCTCTATTAAGGTAGCGTGACTCAGGGTTGAGAATGACCACAGTCACCAATTCGTGTCATGTGTCTTGCCCATGTATGTCTGATCTCTGAATTGTGTGTACTGAAACTCTAATTTCCCTCTGGGATTAATAAAGTATCTGTGATTGATTGATTAACAAATAACCATAAAAATCGGGTCTGAAAGTCATGGGAGCAGGTCTAATCTCTGGGCAGTGCATTATTAGAAGCCATGTTTCTCTCTACGGGAGCTCGTGAGGATAAAACACATTTAGTGAGTTGTTACAAATGATTACAAAACTTTAACCTTTCATAAAAGTTGTATTACACATTTACCTCTTCACTTGTTGCCAATGATGAAAGGAAATCTGATGTGCTTGTTATTTTGCTAAAGGTTGCACTCCCAGGGACTTTTGACCCTAACAGCCATCCGTTGATAAGGTTTTTGTCACGTTGAGAGGATGATTTGGACCCAAAATGCAGTTACCCAGGATGACACGAGGCAGGAGTTGATATAACGAAAGAGTCCTTTACTGTAGGATGAACAAAAATAAGTCCAAAAAGGCAGGGAGCCAAAATCCAAAAATCCAGAACATGAGAACAGAGCTCACCTAGAGCACAAACTGGGGACGGGACAGGAAGCTCACACAGAGCACCAAAACAACACTGACAAACAACAATGGACTGACAAGACAATGAGAAACAGACAGGGCTTTATAGACTGGGGCATAATGGGAGGCAGATGAGCTGCAGGTGTGTGGGGAGAGAACCAGGTGAAGGCAATAACTAATCAGGGAGGAGGAGCAGGAAGGAGCAGGGGAGGACACCGGACCTGACTGGGGAAGGACACACACACACACACACACACACACACACACACACACACACACACACACACACACACACACACACACACACCTAGCTGAGAAGGACATAGACAAAACTGAAATAATAGACCTATAGAAATATGGTGGGGAGACCAAGAGAACATGAAGAAAACCAGGAGGGAGCTGGGGACAAAAAGGCTGGAGCTACAACTGGAGGGGCTGGGGATGACCTGAAGGGCTACAAACAGAAGACACATAAATGAGACGCAGACAAAGGACACAAGAGGGCGCTATGAGACACAAAAGGGGAATCTAGAGATGGATGGAGGACATCACGAGACACATGGGGAAAGACACAGACACAGACCATGACAGTTTTACTTGAATACATAAACACCACTTGTTCGCAATGATTTGATATGTACTGCCAACTATCACCAGGGAAAATACATATCATCACTTTAAAGAAATACATTAGTCAATTACTTCTACAACTTTTTCAAAACCACCTAAATCAAGATGGTTGCCACAACCATAGCAAACATAAAACATAAATATAGCAAACACCAAGTCAATTCTTTAAATGGCGAGCTTCAGCTTTATGGGGTTAGGATTTTGTTGATGGTAAATGGTCTGTATTTGTATAGCGCATTCTTAGGGTTCTACAACCCCCCAAGGCACTTCACAACACAATCAGTCATTTACCCATTGTTAGGGTCCTGTTTAAAGGACACTGACCTGGCCTGGACTAGGGAATCCTGGTTCTGACCCAGAACATAAAAGATACATTAAATAGTAAAAGAGGAGCAGGTTAGTGGCAACCAAAAATATTTTATTCCTTTTCAAAAAAAAAAAATAAATAAATAAATAAAAAAACACACAACAGGCAGGGACAAGAATTACTAACATAAATAACTAGACACAGACCCAAAATAAAAGAAAAGGAGGGAAAAAAAGGACTGCAGTCTAGTCAAATCTCTGACAGAGATAAACAGAAAATCAAAACCCAGAAAACAACAGGTGTCAGTATAAAAACTAAAAATAACTTCAATTGTGTTNTACAAATTTGTGGGGATTGAGTGAAATGGGGCCATTTGGGACCTTTCATAGTAAAACTTGACCTTTTTGGTCCTGAGGGGGCGGGGCTTGTGTGATGTCATCATCCGACCATTCATTTTACTTTGTGGGTGGATGACGAATGACCACAGAAAGTTTGGTAACTCTATTCCATTCAATTATGAAGTTATAGCAGTTTTAATTTTTTTGGCGAGTAGTCAAACTTCGAGGCCTGGCCCCGCCCCTTCAACATATACGAAAACTCAGAATCCTTGTCTCATTTTGTTCGGCCATTTCTTCTGAGCAATTTTATACCATTTTTGAGACGATCGTGCGAAAAATGATCGAGCAATCCAATCAGAAACTGACCCTAAAAACGGCAAAAACGGCCAAAAATCGCCATTTCAACCCAAAATGGCCGACTTCCTGTTTGATATTGACCATGCTTGCAAGAGACTTTTCTGTGCGGACTGTTGAGTACTACAAGTGTACCAAATTTCATAACTGTACGATAAACTAAGCTTTATGGAGAGGGGTTTTTTTCACTTTGTAGGGGGCGCTGTTCAGCCATTTTCTTTGCGATTTTTTTGGGACCTTTAAAATATCAAATTTTTCACCAGGCCTGACAAGTGTGCAAAATATTGTGAGTTTTGGGGTATGTTAAGGTCCCCAAAAAGCCATTCATTTCGCGCACGGAATAATAAATAATAATAATAATCAGAGCAAAAACAAGAGGCCTTCGCAGCGCTTTCGCTGCTCGGGCCTAATCAGAGCAAAAACAAGAGGCCTTCGCAGCGCTTTCGCTGCTCGGGCCTAAAAAGAAAGAATAATAAACAGAGCAAAAACAAGAGGCCTTCGCAGCGCTTTCGCTGCTCGGGCCTAAATATAGCAAACACCAAGTCAATTCTTTAAATGGCGAGCTTCAGCTTTATGGGGTTAGGATTTTGTTGATGGTAAATGGTCTGTATTTGTATAGCGCATTCTTAGGGTTCTACAACCCCCCAAGGCACTTCACAACACAATCAGTCATTTACCCATTGTTAGGGTCCTGTTTAAAGGACACTGACCTGGCCTGGACTAGGGAATCCTGGTTCTGACCCAGAACATAAAAGATACATTAAATAGTAAAAGAGGAGCAGGTTAGTGGCAACCAAAAATATTTTATTCCTTTTCAAAAAAATAAATAAATAAATAAATAAAAAAACACACAACAGGCAGGGACAAGAATTACTAACATAAATAACTAGACACAGACCCAAAATAAAAGAAAAGGAGGGAAAAAAAGGACTGCAGTCTAGTCAAATCTCTGACAGAGATAAACAGAAAATCAAAACCCAGAAAACAACAGGTGTCAGTATAAAAACTAAAAATAACTTCAATTGTGTTTTGCGTGTGTGTGGGCAAACACACTCACAACCGTACTATCAGTAACATACAACAGAACCTGGTGCCAACACTACTGAAAGATTACTTCAAGGTAGTTGTAAACTAAAAACACCTGTTCAAAAGACTAGAGCAAAAGGGCTCAACACATCCCAGAAGCAATTCGCAAAACAGGCTTAAAGCTTTCAAACAACCCTGGAGCCTACTTGCCTACAAGTAGCCGAATGTTGGTTGGGCTCCCCTTTTAATCCCTGAAGAGAAATCAGTCCAGATCTGTTCCACCCATTGACATATATGTATGTATGCATATATATGGACAATGGGTTTCCACAGACCCCAATAACACATTTTTGAGGAAAAATGGGAGGTGGTCACCACCACCATTTTGACCGTGTCACAGGCTCCGTAAAGACCAGACAATTCTACAAAAGGGAACAGAGGTGGAGCTGAGGGTGAGACTGTAAGGCTGGGAGCGAATGACGACACCCGGTTGAACTAGCCACAAGCTAACCTGAAACTAACCCAAAGCTAACGCGGAGGTGGGAGCTAAGCTAAAGGAGGTAGCTACAGTACCTAGCTACAACAGCTAAAC